>JBBPDE010041199.1:0-10020 GCA_037974605.1 Nannopetersius ansorgii
GGAGACTGTCCCCTGTAGTTAGGGAATGGAAGTCGCTTTGGATAAAAGCGTCTGATAAATGCCATAAATGTAAATTAGCATATCTATAACATTTAGAGCTCAACCTTTACAGCTCAAAAATCCCACATTTAGAGTTGCCGTTTTTAAACATTGCCACTTAAAGACTTGAGACTTGACTTGGACTCGAGCACAAAGACTTGGACTTGGTAAAAATGACTTGTAAACATCTCTGATGAGAGCTACAGCTGGGGGAAGAGCTATTATCTGTTAATTAGTCTATAGAGTGTGTTCTGTGGATCGCAATTATTAACTGGTCATTTTAAAACATCTCTACATTTTTAGCTTCCTCTCTGTACTTACAGTTGTCTGGACATGATAGACAAGTTACAGATATCTTATTTTCTTTCCTGATACATTTTTTTGCATGCATTATCTGTCAACATGCTTATTGTAAATTAATTTAAATAGTAAATCAAGTTACTTGATCACCCATGCTGCTACATTTATGTAAATACATATAAAAAACAGTTTTTCAGCCTACATATTTTCTCTTAACTTGTGGTGCTTAAGTTACTTACTTTAGATTTGTGTTAACTAAATCAGTTGCTAATTACTACAAAACAAGAAAGTAGTAATTAATTAACAGCAACCAATATATAGATAATGAGTCATTAAATACATATTAACGGATAATTACGAACTAATTTGCCACTCTTGGTGTAAAGTGTTCTGAAAAATGTAATAATAAATCATGAACGCAGTTGTAGTTAGTTCTCATTTTAGTTCTTTATACAATATATACAGTTCATTATAAGCATAATGAACAGCAGGTAGCACACAGTTAATGAGTAAATAAGCTATGAGCTAATGACAAATCAAATGAGTTAATTGCACATTTGAATTAGTAAGTAATAACGAATGCTTGAACATTTACGACACTGAGGCAGGGGTCACCAACGTGGTGCCCCCAAGAACCAAATGAGTAGCCTGAGGACGTGTTCGATAAAAAACACAACTCACCAGTGAACAGCATCTATAAGTTTAGGTAAACTCTGTTCTAATGTATCAAACTGGTAGCCCTGACATTTAATATAAATTGTGACCATTATATCAATAAATCACACAGTCACAAAATTGTATTTTATACTATATATAAATGACAACAATAACTACACTGCATTTCTGCAGAGAAAATGCAAGGTGTGCTTACTCACTTCTAGGCATCCTAGTTAGTCTATCTAGCTATCTATCTATACTCCTCTTTTAGAAGGCAGATTTCACTGCCAGAATGTCCTCTCTTTTAAATGGCTTTGTTTTATAGTTCTCTCTCTTCATCTGGATAGAAGTGACTTTAACATCATTTAGAAGGCAGCTTTCACTGCCAGAATGTCCCCTCTCCCCATATCTGTTTTTTAGCATACTTCAGTGGTTTTACAAGGATTAAATTCTGGATATTTACTTTGAAATCCCAGTTTATACTGGGTCTATTCGCTGCTCTCACTCTAACAGCTAGATTGGATGACATCATTGTTCGAAAGTTCTACCCATTCATTACCTATGGGCCATTTTTTCGCCAGAAAATGGGAATAATAAAAGAACAACAAGGCTTAGCATAAACTGTGAATAAGCATGCTATTTCAGGTCAGCCCCATCATGTTGGAGTTGGCATGGTGTCTCTATCTCAAAAGCTCTGGGAGGAGTAGTGTGCTTGTGTGCTTGAGCTAGCACCTTAATGAATCTTATATATAGCCATTAGTATCCAGTAACATTATGTTTTGTTGATCAATGGAAAACGCACACAGACAACAACACAAGAACGTGTATGTATTAATATTTTGTACTCTTATTGTATCATAAACTTCCAGTCTGTCTAAAAATGGCAAATCAGAATTGAAGCGGAACTAGTAAATTCCCAAGGAGGAGCCGCAGTTCGTATGTATTTAAGAGGCGACACCCCCCACCACTCAAGAGATTAGATACAAATGTGTGAGCATTTCAGAACTATTATCAGGGACAGTGTCTTTTGTTTCATCTTGTAGTCAGCATATTAATGCCCCGCTGCTAGCGAAATTAAAGATGTGCTTGGGGAACACATGCTGTGGCCACTTGTCGACAGGATTCACACCTGATACGACTTTAATCTATTACTTCTCGACAATGACAGCCTGACCTTAAGAACTTCGTATTCTCTGACTTCTAGAACAATACAAACCTACACATACACACCTGCTCATAAGAAAATACATCAGTAGATCAATACATTATCCACTGAAGTTTAGAAGTGTCTGACCTACGTTTTACTCACAAATGTTTTTTTTTAAATAAGCTGTGAGACTGGACAAGCTTTACGGATTGTAAATTCAACCTAATGAGAGTACAGTATTTTTATGTAAAAAAATACATACAAACAGAGTTTTATGATTTCAGATGATCTTCATTTTATGCAATGGAGCTTATGTTAGCATGGTGGTAAAAGTATTGTTTGTTAGTTTGTCTGTTAGTTTGGGACAAAATAATCCAACAAGTGCTGGATAATCTGCTTGAATTTCAATGTGAATTTTAGAGTTTTGCCTAAATTCTTCAAGCTGCATCAGTTTTTTTACCAACCACACTGCAGCATCTGCAACAAAAGACAACAGTACATAGGTAAGTTACATGTGCAAAGGAGTCATTATGCTTCAGTTACATCCATATTTTAAGGGACCATAAACAATTGTAATGTTTTTAATTATACTGTTTGATTGCTGTCAGTAATAAGATATACACAAGAGAACTAAAAGAAGTTTTTACCAGATGTGACAGTTTGTTGCTCTTGTGTCTCAATATTAGGGTCAAAACAGAAAAGAAGGTCATTGTGTCCCTTGGGTGAACATAGCTCAGCAAATATAGTAACTAGAAAAATGGGAAAAACTGCTAAGCTCAGAAAACTAGAAGACAAGTGAACTTAGCCTGACCCTTATCTGAAAATAAGAAAAGATTGTTGAGCTTATTTATAAAGCAATTTTTACAACATGTTGTCACAAAACAGCTTTACAAAAATCAAGGTTTGTGCCCCTAGTAAGCAAGCCAAGGGAGGAGGAGACATTTAAGACTCAAAAGGGGAAACCATTCTCTTTTGGTCGACGAAGAGAAAGCAAAATACATTTTATATGAAGATAACTACTCAGAGAAGGCCTTAGATGTACAGTTTGATCACTGTTGGACAGATTGGCCCTCTACAGCTAATGGAGCGGGTACAGTTAAGAGTAGCTAGAAGTAGTTTTGTAGAAGAGTAGCTTGAGAGTCTGTAGTTCACAACAACAAGAACAACAGTCTTCAGATCACTGAGCATTGCCGAAAATGTAGCTAGAAACCAGAAAACACTGGTGAAGGGTAGCTTACCCAAAATGTTACCTAGGAAACACAAAAGACTGGGGAGCTTAGTTTAACCTTACCTAAAAAACCAAAATATTGAGATTAGTGAAGAATGAGCTTAGCTTAGCCAAAACTCAAGCTAGAAAACAAGAAAAGATTATTGGGTTTAGCCGAAAAAACCTTATCTAAAATGTTGAGTTTAGTCAAAACCTTTGTTTGGAAGTTTATTTAACCTGAACTGAAAAAAGAAAAGGCTTGTGATCTTAATCAAGGCTTTGTGGTAGATGACAGTCATGAAGAACTAGTGTGAAATAGATGAAGAGTGCTCTTCAGGAGATAGACATGTTAACGACTACTATAAAATGATGATGGCACCAGAATGTTCTCAGAGTTTACTGCAAGATGAAAATCGCTAATGGCATATTTAACAGAAAGATCAAAAATGATTTCTAAAGTCTTGAAGTCTTATGGATAGATAAGGTGAAGATTAAGAAATAAATTGCTCATGACCCAAAAAGTCTTTTTAGCTTGCCTTTCAGTCACTGAAGTCAATGAATAAAGTAAATCAGCCCCTTATAGTCACACATGAACACAGCACAACACACGGTGTGAACAATGTGAAATTCTTTCCCTGCTGTGATATTTCACCAAGTGAAGCAATGTGCTGCTACCAATGAGCGGCGCCCAGGGAGCAGTGTGTGTGAACCCACAACCTTTTGATTGCAGGGGCAGCACCCTAAACACTAGGCTAGCATCTGCCTAGTAGCAGGCTATTAAAATTACTGCATTGCAGTCCTGGTTAGACCTCAGTCACTGAACTCAAAGGGTTTGTTGATGTAAATCAGTTAAATCTGACATTGTGTACTTTAATTTCATAGTTTCTGCTTGTATTTTAGATACAGTAAGCTGGAGTTACAAAAAACCCCATAAATAAATCAAAACATTTTTGGCACTGTCCAGTTACTTGAACTGTACTTTAGTTGTCACAGCACATAACACTTTATCTTGACACTGAAGCCGCCGCAATCAACAGTAAGTACTCTTTAAGTTCTCTTTGTTAAAGTATAATCATGTACAAGGTGAAATGTTAAACATCAGCCTTCACATAATAAAAGGCTTGGAGCCCCTCTGCATGGAGTCAAATTTACTCCACTGTGAACATTTACAGGCATTAAACATGAACTGAAAGTCAAATAGGGTTAAATCAGTGAAAGCAAAAAGCAGTTCTTTTGCTGGAGCTCTTGGTGTGGTCCACAATAGTTTCCTAGGACTTTTATGTCACTTCAACCCACACATTCCATTTTAGAGGCATTTGGAAAAACACAGGCTCACAAAAACCAAATTCAATTTAATCCTAGTTAGACCTCAGATGTATAAGGTCCAATAAACTGTCTTTACTTACAGAGCCCATATAATGGAAAATTTAAAAAGTGTCGGTTGTAGTGAAGTTTCAAAATATACTATTTACACTTCAAGCCAAGACAGATTTATTTATATAGCACAAATATTACACAACAGAAATGGTCAAAACCAGCTTTACAGAAATCTAGGTTTGAGCTCCCACTGAGCAAGGTGACAGTGGCCAGAAACGACTTCCAAAGAGGACTAGAATACAACCTTTCTGAGATTTCTATTGAGTTTGTTCAGAGACTGAGCACAAGCTATTGCTCACATTTGTCATCTTTAGAGTGTGAAATAGTAAATCAGCAACCTTAAAATACAATATAGGCGCATAATTATTGTGATGCCTGACCATTACACCAACAGGGACTTTAATGACATTGCATTCAAATACATCACTTTAAAATGGAGTTGGACCCCCTTTGCAGCTATAACAGCTTCCACACTTCTTGGAAGGCTTTCCACAATATTTCTGAGTGTTTCTGTGGGAATCTGTGCCCATTTGTTTTGTAGAGAATTTGTGAGATCAGGCATTAATGTTGGAAGAGAAGGTCTGGCTCACAGTCTCAGTTCCAGTTCATCCTAAAGGTGTTGGATGTGGTTGAGGCTGGCCAGTCAAGTTCTTCCGCACCAGACTCATCCAACCATGTCTTTATGAAGTTTACTTTGTGTACTGGGGCACAGTCATGCTGGAATAGAAAAGGTTTGTTGCCAAAGTCATGCTGGAATCATGGTGTTGTCCAGAATGTCTTGGTATACGGCAGCATTACGTTTGCCCCTCACTGGAAGTAAGGAGCCTAGCCCAAACCATGGAAAACAGGCAATACTATTAACCATAATCAAAAACACCTAAGGTGTGTCTCAAGTCGCGCACTTGCACACTTCGAACACTGTTTTAGTGCATAGTGCACCATTATCAACAGTGAAATGCCGCTGCAATCCAAAGCGGCTACAACTACTTCGTATAAATTTAAGTAGGGGAGTAGTAGGGGGTAAACCAAAGCAAATAACAGCACAAGGAAATTCATTCTGTAAACAAAAGCCGGCAGATATTTTGGCGAGCTGGAGAATCGCCATCAAATGTTAGTCCGTCACTTCCGCTAAGTGCAAAACGTCAGTGTTCCATTTAGGACAGCACTTACCCACAGCAGTGTGCACTACAGAAGGAAGTGCTCAGTGCCCACTAAGCACTACATTCAAGTGCACTCACGTAAGTGCACGATTTTAGACACACCACCAACCTACCCATCAGCATTGAAGGCACCTTGTTTGTTCATTTATTTATTACCCAAGTTTTTTATCATTAAATGGATGCAGAGGGCAAGTTGCAATAATAAAGTTATAAAGTTGATGCCATTTATTTGACTTTTAGAATAAATTTAAAAACACACAATCCTTAAAATGTGTGAACACTGAAAGGCAGATGATCTCTTATTTTGGCAAAACTCTTCAGTCTGCGGGAATTCATCCCAATGAACTGAATTAGTGTCATATTCAGGTCAGAAAGGATGCACTCGCAGGGGCTGAGTCGAGACAGTTTCTTCTTTTAGGTGAAGAAAATGCCAAACACAAAGGCACAGATCCAACAGTGCACTCCCTTTCTTGATATAGTTTTGTTCCTCCGTGATCATGGAGGTCAATACAGTTCGGGTCTCTGAGCGTGTGAGCAGTCCAGAGTTTGGGCAGGATGATGCAGTAGCTGTGCCCTCATCAGCTGGATAAAGTGTCAGGGGTACAGAAAGCGGGCAGAGTCAGAGCTGCAGACAGGCAGACAGACACAAACAAGACACAGCAAAGACCAGACAATGGTGAACAGATTGTTTAGCTCTGGGACAGGATAGGCTAAAGTACTGCTAGGCTGACGAGGGGCCGGTGCAGCTGATGGAGAGAACCATGGTGAATATAGCAGCAGGGGTGCCCAGCATAAGTGCATAATTATTGCGATGTCTGACCATTACACCAAAAGGGACTTTAATGACACTGCATTCAAATATATAGACTTAAATATGTACTTGGTCCCCGCTTTGCAGCTAGAACAGCTTACACTCTTCTTGGAAGGCTTTCCACAACCATTTCGAGTGTTTCTGTGGGAATTTGTGTCAATTTGTTCTGTAGAGCATTTATGAGGTCAGGCACTGGTGTTGGATGAGAAGGCCTGGCTTGTAATCTCCAGTGTTGGATGGGGTACTGCTAGGCTGACGAGGGCCGGTGCGGCTGATTGGGAGAAACCAAGGTGAATATTGCAGCAGGGGGGGCCCAGGCTCAGTACTCCGGAGACCCAGGCAGCTGGTGGTGTGGTGCAGGCATGACAATTAATCAGCAAGTCTAGTGACCTCTTGTATAAATGTTTACATAATTCACATAATTCAGTTCAGCTTTATAACAAAAACAGGTTTCCAAATTAGAGCAAATCCAAAACACATTTACATTCATTATACTTCCTGCATAGTCCTTTATACTCCAGCAAATATGTTAAAATACAAATGCAATCACTAGAACAAAAGGCACATCTGTTGGACTGGGTTTTTTTATTTTTTTTTTTTCGTTTTATACGTTTTTTAGACTTTATAAATAATTCTCTGTGCAGTCATAACATAAGCAATTAGCTCCGGGATCAATAAGGTTTTCTGATTCTGATTCTGGATCAGAAAATGAGTTTAAAAAAGATGTTTTCACATTATACCTTTTACCGTATAACGTTCAAATCTAGTAGAAGCTGTATACTTTCCTACGGCTGGTTAAGATCAAATATGGTGCCGTGCACCATCCCATGTCTGGCACACATCTGCATAATAGATTAACATAGTTATGCTAATGAACAGGTGTCAAAAATGTAATCAATTCCTCTTCTGATCAAATCTGCTAGCATAATCTGCTGTTACTGTCAGACGTGTCCAATTACGCATCTGACATAACAGTGGGCTCTTGTTAGTGCCATCACTCCTAATTTCATGCATCATGCTGACCACGGCTGCAGTCGCAGTGAATGGCCAATCATCCGATGCATTCTGCCATTCAGCCAATCAAATGATAAAATTGTGTGTGTGCCCCGTGAAAGGCTTTAATATTTCACGACAACTATAAACCAACCACCCACAATATTAAAACTACTGACAGCTGCAGTGAATGATCTCGTATACAATTACACTTGGCAGTTATTGAAGTCCACTTTTTTGGAAGCTGGGCAAGGTTCACTTTTGGGAGATACAAGAGCCAAATAGGGATGGCAAACGACTGGGTCAGAGCTGTGGTGGTTCCCGGTACTGGATTGCTAAATACCTACCAAAAGTGGTCCAGAGAAGGATAACCACTGATCTACTCGGGCTAAAAATACAAATGAGGGCTCATTGGAAAGGTCTCCTGGAGTCCCCTTGTGTGAAAACATCCAGAAAAAATATATATTTATTGCCACAAAAAAAGCAAAAAAGAAAAAATATATGCGTAAGATATTTGCAGTTTCCACATTATTGTGAGGGTTTTCCGCGTAAAACTATGAATTCCGTTCGCAAAAAAAATCTGAGTGTGACTGAATGTGTGACTCCTGATCTGCATAAAACTGGGGGTTTACTGTATACTTCTAAGGTCTGAAACAGGAGGTGAAGTGGAGTCTCAGCTGGAATCTAATGAACTGTCCCATCCAGAACAAGGCTCCAGGTTTTCAGCCAGACCAATTAGGCAGAGATCAGGATCACCTGAATACTAGGCACAGGAACTATATATACCCCCTTCTGACATCTCTACAGTGCGAAGTACACTAAGCCCTGCCTAGTTACCAAGCCTTTCTCATTATTGTTCACGTTCCTGTTTTTGACCTGTTTCTGTTTCTTGGATTTACCCTTTTTGATCACAGACTTGATTTGTTGACTTTTTGGATTTTCTGGCTTTGACACTTTTTGCTCTGGACTTACAATACTGTATTCTGCAGCAAAGTTGTTACGTGTGCAAAAATGCAAACACTGACGTAGAGAGCAAAATAAGTGCAAAAATAGCAAATAGCAGCAACAGGATTAGATACCATTTACAGTATGTAATAAATACAGTATTTACACAGTTTGGGAATAAGTTTTCATTGAATGGGTGGAACGGGTTTGCATGTGTTCACCATGTTATTAGGAAAGGCGTTCAGTTGAGTGTTTGTGTGTGTGTGTGTGTGTGTGTGCTGTACAGTTTGTTTTTCAGTTCTGATTTAGGAGTCAGATGGCTTGGGGGAAGAAACTGTTCCCCATCCTGGTAGTGAAGGCCAGGATGCTGTGAAACCTTCTGCCAGACGGAATGCCAGGATGCAGCTACAAATACTGCTCTCCATTGTCCCTCTGTAGAATGAAGTGATATTTGTTGGGGCGTGCTTAAGCTCCTCCGGAAGTAGATACACGGCTCGGTCGTTTTAGTGATGCTAGAAAGTTCTCTGGAATGTGAACACTGAGGTGGTTTGGCCAATCTCTACTGAGGAGTCATTAATATTGTAAGAGTGAAAGTGATCATTCGGTCATACGTGAACACACCACAGCACACAGTGTGAACAGCACTAAATTCACTCTCTGCATTTAACCCATTCACCAAGTGAAGCAGGGGGCAGCCATGAACACGGCGCCCGGGGAGCAGTGCGTGGCGACGGTACCTTGCTCAGGGTACCTCAGCTGTGCCTAGCGGTCTTGGGAATCAAACCTGGACTTTCTGATCGCAGGGCGAATGCCCTAACCACTAGGCTACCAACTGCCCCCTTTTTTTTTAAAGAGTGATCATACCATGCCCTCGTGACAACCATCTCTTTTATTAGGTCCTGGCATTCATGTGGATGATATTTTCACACATAAACCTTCTTAAATGTAGTTACAGATCCAGTACACCAATTACTGACAGTGGAATTCCCTTAAGGCAGTATTCTCTTTCAGCAGGATGATACACTCTGCCAAACTGCAAAAAGATTCATGGGTGGTTTGAGAAACCTCTCAACTTGCAGGATTTGAAGGATCTGCTGCTGATGTCTTGGTACCAGATATCACAGCAGGTTTGCAGAAGTCTTGCTTTGGACGGTACAAGAAACCAGACAGTATTCGGTAGGTGGAATTAACTGATCTGTGTAAATACAATCACTTGTCTTGAAAAAGGCGTAGTGAACCTGAGCAAAGAATAAACTGGACAGGGGCATGCGAGTTCAGCACTGCCGATTTTTTGGCTCTCCTTCTGCCTTGTGTGTGTGTGTGTGTGTGTGTGTGTGTGTGTGTGTGTGTGTGTGTGTGTGTGTGTGTGTGTGTGTGTGTGTTT
>JBBPDE010041218.1:0-10019 GCA_037974605.1 Nannopetersius ansorgii
AGATAGATAGATAGATAGATAGATAGATAGATAGATAGATAGATAGATAGATAGATAGATGGATGGATGGATGGATGCTATCTGTCTATCAATCTGTTTATCTATCTATCAGTCTGTCTGTCCGTCCATCCGTCTGTCCATCAATCTATCTATCCATCCATCCACCCATCCTGGCATCCATTCATCTATCTATCTGTCTATCTGTCTATCTATCTGTCTGTCTGTCTGTCTGTCTGTCGGTCCATCCATTCGTCCGTCTGTCCATCAATCTATCCATCCATCCGTCTGTCTGTCTATCTATCTATTTCATATGCAATGAATTTCTTATTTATTTGTCTGTTTATTGTATAGTAAACTGATCTTGGAAAACAAAACTGAGAGAACAAAGACGCTACAAATTGAGACAAAACCGTCTTTATTGTCTCTGAATAGTAACGGCCCACAAGGACGTGGTGCCCTTCTGGTGACCAAGAGGTCTTTAAATGTTTTACATTCCAGTCATTTTGTTATTTCTGACATTAATAATGACTTCATTTTACAGTTTTTCTCAGTTGCTTTGGTACGTTATTGATGTTATTTCTTAAACTCCAGATCATCCAGTCACTTGTGTTCATCATTTGGGCAGTTTCTCTTCATTTTGAACAGGCATCGGATGTTTTGATACATTTTAGCTCCTGATTGTGAACAATTGTCTACTGTTTGTTGCACCATCAGTTGCCCATGCCATTCTGATGAGAATGCATGATGCTGGTTCTCTGTTGAATCGTCCCAACCATCAATAGGTAACTCAGTGGGTAGGATACTTGCCTTCGGCCCAAGAGGTCATGGGTTTGAATCCTACCTTCAGCACCACCGTTGGGTCCCTGAGCAAGACCCTTAACCCTAAGTTGCTCCAGGGAGAGACTGCCCCCTGTAGTTAGAGAATGAAAGTCGCTTTGGACAAAAGCTTCCGCTAAATGCCATAAATGTAAATGTAAATGCTATACATCCAGGCATTCTTTGATTGCTTGAGTCATTACGTGCAAAAGTGTCAGTTAGATTTTATACATTTCTCTTAAATATATCTGGTATATGTGTCCTACACTGATCAAACTGGTGAATCTCAACTTTTCACTTTAAAGTGTGGAGCTTTAGATCAAGCAATAATCAACCAGTTCTCTTCAGCTGGAGGTGTATTAAAATTAAACTGCGGACATTTGCTCTGTCTAAGAGGTGTTCGCTGTGTTTTTCTTTACTGTAAAATTGTATTAATATTTTTTTTTACTTTGTGAATCGCAGTTCTTTTCTTGTCCCTCAACAAACTGCAGTACAAACGGCACAATACCATACAATCTTGAATATCAAACACAGTCATGTGTGGTTTTGTAGTACTAAAATTGCTATTTTGCACCGAAACAAGTGCAAACTAATATTGACAACATGACCAAGCATTTTGACTTTCTTGTTCATCAACAATGGGCACAAGGACTGGCCATTCTGATGGAACTGTCAGTGTCAGCGGCATCAGTATTTGATTTTGACACATGAACTAAGCATTTTGAAACTGATTGTTGTGCAAACATTGATAATGAATAAAAATGTACCTAAGAGACAGAGAAAAACTTCAGATGAACCAAATCACTGAATTCTGAAAGAAACCCCACCTAATATGTTTTGTGTTCTGATTAAATTACATTCTTTCAAGGTTTTCCAGTTTGACATCAGAGATTTGACTGTAAGACAGAACAACAAGCGGTCAGTAAGACAGTTTCCTCCATATACATGAATACATACACAATGGGTTAATCTTGGAATTTAATGTGAAGGTGTTTGACATTAAATCTTTGCTTTATTTTTTCTTTTATATGAAAAAAATACATGACTTTAAAACTCCATATCTTATTTTTGGGAAAATAATTGGAGAAAATAATTTACTCATTTCATTTGAAAATATATTTGTAATATTTAAAATGCTGTATGTGTTATTAAACTGTACTTTTGAAGCCTTGTTTTTTCCCTTTTAAATCTAACAAGAGCCTTTAAAAATGTATTACAGAAAAAGATAGTGCTTTAATATGCCATTTGCTGTCATATCAACTTTTTTTGGAAACTTCTTTTTGTAAAAGACTTGTGCAGAATCTTTCATCTTCCTACTCATATATTTCATTGAAATAAACAGGTTTGTAACATTTCACCCTTTTTTCTATAATGCTTTAAAATAAACGGGACTTTTCCAGCCTCACCCCCTTAAATCAAATAATCATCAAACTTATTTGATGCCGGTGGAAATTACTTATGTTTAGACTTTATATTTTTATAATATAAAATATAAAGTCTAAATAAATCCGATAAAACTCTCCAGAAAATACACTGCACGAAATCAGCTAGGCTATATACACAAATGCTGGGTATAAATACTGTAGAGAAGTAACTGGCAGTTAAGTGAATTACTCGTAACACAAATAGTGGTAAGGAATGCGTTACTGAATGTAATAGAGATCAGTAGTACATTAGTAATATTGATAAAAGTAGTGATATTTCACATGGCAAGATAATCGCACATAATATACATATTACACATTACACACGAGTTTTTACCTATAACTGTAGCTTTTAAAAAAGCTGCAAAAAAACTTGTTTTATTTCTGTGTTTTTTATTTCTTTGTTCTCTTCCATTGTTTTATTTTATTCTATTTCATATTCTATTCCTTTTGTGTATGAGAATGCGCTATACTAAACTTGAACTTGAACGTTTAAAATGCTGAAGCACTTGATAAGAACATGTTTTGATTATTGCACAGCATTGCACAGGAGCCCAAATCGACTTTTATTAGATTCATTAGATTAGCTTAAATTCAAGAAATACGTTAAATATTTCTTTGTATTTTAAGAAAACAGTGTAGATTAAAAATGAAGACATCTGTTTTTGTGTCCCACCCTGACGTCATGACGCAGGTGGTGACGCAGCACGCAGGCGGTCAGCTGCCCGGCGGGACTGATCCTGATCCTGCAGCCCAACACACACTCACCTCCACACACACACATACCAACCACACACTACTGAACATCACTGAACACTACAGGACCTCACACAGGTACGGACACGGCTCTTCTTATGTTTTATTAAGACGCCAAGAGCAGGTTAATTCCCGGAGTTTAGCCGTTAGCTGTAGTGCCAGCATTGACAGGGCGGCGAAAACCTCGACCTCGTCTCTGAAATCCACAAATACTGAAATATTCTGCTCTTTTTGAACCTTTAATCCAGATATTAATCGTTAATATCTAGTGTCTGTGTCTCTTTGGTCTGTTTTGTGGCCGTAAAAGCGGCGGAGGTACACTTCCTGTTGGCCGGGCTCATTTCCAGCTTAAGCCACATTACATTATTGTTTTTAATTATTTATCTATTCTGTTATTTTGTCCTCCTATTTAAATATGGGACCTCTTGGTTTCCCTCCCACCTCGACCCTACTCTTCTTTTTTATTAATTCAGACCGAGATAACGTCCATGTTTTGTAATCTTCTCATGGGTAACTTAACCAGTTTCGACTCCTCCTTCAGTAATGAACACATTTCTCTGGTTTTCGGATCAAACGACAAAACATAGGTTGAATGTTTGGTAACTGTTTTTAAACGCAAACACTGTGACCAATGCGCGAATAATAAACCAGGAATCGGGAAATAGCGTGAAAGACTCGGTTGGTTTAAATCGGTTCTTTCCAATAAAGAACAGTGGAGCTGATTCACTTTGGTTGAACTGATTTGATTTTTTTTATTTTGCACATGTATTATTCTTGTAAATGGGGATTATTGACAGATTTTTGCTAATACGTATCTATATTAAATATATATAATCTACATACTGAAGTGCCCTACTGGCTGTAAAGACACGGTTCCTTTGAATCGGTTCTTTCTAATAAATAACCAGTGGAACCGATTCAAATTGGTCAAAACTATTTGTCATATTTTGCGCATTTATTATACCAGGACATAATGGGGATTAATGTCCAATTCCTGCTAATATGCTGAAAATAACTTATTTATGATTATGTATATTGAAGGTGGGGGGAGCCTTAGAAGGCCTGACGTCACATCTGTATAAATTAGCTTCTGTGCCAGAGGCAGGTGGCTGTATGATGAGTGTAATGCTTCCTGTGTGTTATTTTGTGAGAATATTTAAAGAAATATAAAGATAGAAGTCTCATTTTTGCTTCACATTTCAGGAGTGAGTGCCCACCATGGAATGTGACATCTGAGCAACAGCCACCATGATTGGAGGACTGTTCATCTACAACCACAAGGGGGAGGTCCTGATCTCCCGGGTCTACCGGGATGATATAGGGTAAGTTCATTAAAGTCACATGTTAATTGGCATCAGTGATCATCAACCTTTCTCCAGCAGATCTAGCTACTTTGAGGTTTGGCTACTTTCGAATGTGGCAATCCCGAGGTCTGGCTACCTTCGAACGTAGCTACCTTCAGATGTAGCTACCTTGAGGTCTGGCTATCTTCAAATGTAGCTAGTGTGATTTCAGGTTGTTGACTAATTTTACATGTTGGTATGCAGACATTGGATAACTGACACATTTTGATATCAAGCATAAGCTTATTGTTTCGTTTACATATTGGTGCTCAGTGAGCATTGCCATGGTGATGGCACTACAGGTATGTTTAGTTTCTCCTGGCAGATCCCCTGAATTACGAGGTTGGTAAACAGTGTAAAAGTGAACGTTGCTAGTTGTAAGCTAACACTAAATGGTCATTTGCGCGTTAGTGGTGCTGAAACATGTCGGAGAAGAATAATTATACAGATGAACTGAATATGAGACAATAGATGATCTTTTACTGCAGTGTTTGCCCTGGTGGGCAAAGAAGGCACTGCAGTTGAGGTGCAAGAGGGCATTAAATTGTCTGAATGACCATAAAATGTGATTTGATGAAATATTTACATTTTTAAAAGATCAAACAAACCCATGATGTGTTATTCTTCCTTTGTTTGACCTGTTTTTGACCTCAAGCATATCGTATGATGGTGTGTTGTGGTTAAAGATCTGGGAGGGCCACGGAGGAGTTTCAGATCTGGTTATTTTGTTTCTTCTGAGTTTTGTAGGTCAGGCAGTTTTTTTGCGGGACACGTTGAGGAAAACGTGAGGCAGTCTGAGGGTGTTCTAGAAGGGGACTGGTCTTTTTCACGTCTCTCATGCTCCATTGTTCTCACTCGGACAGGCCATCCTGCTCCAGCAGAGATAGAGGAAGGAGCACAGGATGTTCACCCTGGAGAAAATAATTCATCTGTATTTGCTTTTTGCTGCTTAAGCTCTTTTTTTCCCTTACATTAGTTCTCTGACATTTCCCACGAGTCCATTAAGGCACAGAGGTTTGTTGGGTAAACACCATTATTTATGCCATATTAATTCACTGTGTGTGGCTCCATGTGTTTGTGTGTTGTGTTTCTGTGCATCGTACGTCATCCCTCTCTCCTTTTTCATTCCTCCTCTCCTTCTCTTTGCCTCCTGCCTCACGTTTCTCCAATCCGGCTGCTGTAGGAGTAGGTAAGAGCTGCTTTGGCCACTGAGCCGAAAGCTGGGGCCTGACTGATATATCGTTTAGCCGATATTAAGATGACAAAGTTGCTGATTAACTGTTTTATAACAAGTACTTTGTTTTGTTTTGTGTCTAACAGAGAAATCACCTATTTGTTTTCAATTGAGTACAAGAAATTATAATAAACAGTTTATGTGAAATAACCTTTATAAATTGATTGCAATATTTAAGATACAGTTAGGACTAGAAGTGGGAGAAAAAATGTAGCACCACAAAAAACAGATATTTTGTTCATTACTGTTATCATATATTTTTTAAATTTTTGAACTTTACTTTGGTACATATGTGTACTCTTGCATTGCTTCCACAAGGTGGCGCAAGACCAAATGAATTAATGCTCCGAATGTGCAGTAATTACAGATCTATTGTCTGTTTTACTGAAACAGTAAAATTGTTCCAAACTGCAGTTTTTACCGATGATCGGCTGACCAGCACAGTGTTTCAATTATTTGTCATTTTTATTACTATTATATAGGGTAATCTTGGCCAAGTATCACAATTTTTTTTTTTACTAATTTAAGAATTTAATTTTTTCTAACACCACCTAGCACAAGATGTTGGAAATAGTTATTTTAAAAGACATTACAGGCTTTTTAGCAAATGTGCTTAGAATTACATTTACATTTATGGCATTTTAGCAGATGCTTTTATCCAAAGCGACTTCCATTGCATAGCTACAGGGGACAGTCTCCCTGGAGCAACCTGGGGTTAAGGGTCTTGCTCAGGGACCCAGTGGTGGTGCTGGAGGTAGGATTCGAACCTGTGACCTTTTGGTCCGGAGGCAAGTATCCTACCCACTGAGCTACCTCCACCATGCTAGTCATAATACATTGTGCACTACGCTGCTGTAGTAAATCACAATTGATGATATCTTGTGTTTTAATGTTCAGTACATCATTTATTTCCAGATTGTTGAGAATTGATATTTGTAGATTGCAGTATTTTTTAAACTTCAAGCAGTTTATGATTTATATATGATTAAGAATGTACTGATCTTAAAATTAAATCCACATTATTTTTATTCCAAACTCGTGGTGTCCCCATTAAGCTCATGTCGTCTTTATCCAGAACATTAAGACCGGTGTCCCCCAAAACAGTTAAATAATTGTAGTTATGGAGGTGATCGTTCATATGCCTCTCAGTATGAGGTTAATGCATGTTAATGCTTTTAGGCCTAATGCCATTTGAGTGTTGTGACTCATCAAATACAAAATAACAGTATTCTAAATGATTAAAAATAAAAATAAAACTTTTAAACACTGGAACATTCAAACTATCTAAGAGAAACTGTATAATTTGCCTTACATTTTATTTTTTAAAGTTAAACATTTACAGTGCAACACCTACAATATGAGACTGTTAATGTTTTAAACTTCTGTGACCTTTATTAAATAAAAACAATAACAATTACAACTAAATTCACAATTGTGAGCTTATTTGGAACAGAGTGTTCTTGAAGGGTACAACATGTACACATTAAGCACAGCCCAGACTGTTTGCATTTAAAGCTGTATATCTTTTTAATTAATTAAATTAAAAATATGTATATAAACTATTAAATGAGATTAATTTGTCATTGTATCTTCTCATTTCCATGTGAAAATAATGCCTTTTACTTAAAACTGTTCAACCAAAGATTTGGGTGAGCTTAATTGGTATTTTTTTTTTCTTCTTATGGTCAGAAGTAGAACATTTTAGCTGAGCATCTTCAGTGACCCTTTAGGCTACAATACCTATTAGAGGCATTGCTTCTGAAGTCCACAAGACCTCATTCCTCTCTCACATCTTACAGATCACAGATAGCATGAGGATAAAACAACGACAAGACAACAACTTAAACGAGGAAAATAAGGATAAAGGCTAATTCGCGTGGGAAGCTCCGCCCCCAGCTCTGTAATATAAATAGTTATGATTTTGTTAAATATAGACCTGTGTTATTTCATCAGTTTTTAACCTTCTTGATATCTGCATAAATTAGAATATTCATATCCGTCAGACCCTTTAGGATGCATGCTCCCAGAGGACCGCCCCCTACAGTAACCAATCAGAAATGAGTATAATGCATGCCACAGTGCCCATGATGGTCAAGCAGTGACTCAGGAGCATGGCTTTCCCTCCACTGAGCTTCAACCGTCCAATGACTGTTAAAAGATGAGCGTTCTTTGTTTAAAGGGCCCATATCATCCAAAACTGACCTGTCCCCTCTTCTATCCTCACTAAACATTGTCATCATTTCAAAACACACCAGTTCATAAAGTCCATTAACGGCTGCAAAACCAGCCTGTTTTGAAGCCGCTGTTTCTGTGATGTCACAACACAGAAACTAACACATGTACATCGAGTATATACATACATTCAGTCTACCGTAGCTCCGCCCATTCATACTGTGTTTTGAACAAGGCACAATACAACCCAGCCAATCGGGACAGAGCTCATTTACATACGCAAGTTTTAAAGAGACAGTAACAAGAACAGTTGAATTCTTTGGGATGACAAGAGGTTGGACAATGGACCTCAGAGTTTAAAAAACAAAAAAAGTAAAGCTGGAAAATGTAGGATATGGGCTCTTTAAAGGATTCCCATGCTTCCACAGCCTTTGCCGGATTCCCAGTTTGTAATTAAGGGATTAGCTGCCAGTAAGCTTGTTGGCGGGGATTATATTTGGGACTTCGGTTTGCCAAGATCTGCAGAATCACAGCTTGTTTGTGAAAGGCAAGTTCAGACTGCTGTTCCACATGTTCTGTAAAAGCACTGCGCCGGCTGAGGTTCCCTAAAGTAGCAGTTCAGTCAGAGATCACACTGACTGTTTATTCCACACTCTCACAAAAAGCTGCCAATGGGTTTTTTCTGGTTTCCATAAAAGAACCACTTTGGGTTCTCTAAATACAGTTTTCACTGGTGAACCATGTTTTGTAAAAGTGATGAGAGTGTGGAGAATATAAGCAAGTTCTAATATCAGCAAAAACCCGCAAAAAGAACCTTCAGAAGGTTCCTCACACTCATCTTTAAACACGGTTCTGAAGTGGTTCTTCTATGACCTCACTCAAAGAACCCTGTGAATGCAATTTAGATTTATTGCCACGAAGTATAGCTTTAAATACATGTGAACTTATTGAATGTGATAAGAATCTCTCTCTGTCTTCCCCTCTCTATCACTCCGTCCCTCTCTCCCTCTCTGTCTTTATCTCTTGTCTCTTCTCTTTTTTTCTCTCTCTTTTCTTCTTCTCTCTTTATCCTCCTCTCTCTCTCTCTCTCCCCCTGTAGACGGAATGCGGTGGATGCGTTCCGGGTGAACGTGATCCACGCTCGCCAGCAGGTTCGCTCGCCCGTCACCAACATCGCCCGCACCAGCTTCTTCCATGTCAAACGCTCAAACATCTGGCTGGCTGCGGTGACTAAGCAGAACGTCAACGCCGCCATGGTGTTCGAGTTCCTCTACAAAATGTGCGACGTCATGACAGCCTACTTCGGCAAGATCAGCGAGGAGAACATCAAGAACAACTTTGTGCTGATCTACGAGCTGCTGGACGGTAAAGTCAAGTTTATTTCTATAGCCCATTCAGTGTGCTATACAGAAATAGAATGAAAATGTGAATAAATCAGGAAGCATAACAGTAGTAGGAAGTAATAAACGAATGTGTAGAAAAATCAATAAAGGATGAGAGGTGTTTAAAAGAAGGAAGAGCTGAATAGTGCATTTTTTAAAGCTATGATCTGGTACTGATGGCCAGCTGGTTGGACAGCATAGTGGATAAACACCATTTCGCCTGGTTTAGTTTCAGATCTCCACTAGCTGTGGAGCTCCTGCAGATCTTTCTGCTAGCTTTGGGGTTCTAGTAATAGTTTAGCGCTAAGCTAACATGGTTTCACATGAACGTTTCACATGAACTGGTTGGTCTGGAGCGTGTAAAATTGGTTCAGGGTTGCGGGTAAATTTTAACCAGACATGTTGTATATGTGAGCTTATGTGCAGCGGTTCTACAGTGAGTCCTTCAATAAAGAGTCTGAGTTACTGCTGTTCACCACCTGACAGACACACACACATGCACACACCCACTGGTTAGGCCATCTGTCACACACCTGATAGGGCTTCAGTCCAGCTCCGGGGAGAGCTTAACATGTGGACTTAACATGTCTTTGGCTGTTTGAGTTTTTTGCTCAACTTTTCCTCTAAGCCTGTGTTTTCCTGGCTGGTGGCCACAGAGAGCAGAACTGTGCACCTGCACCTGGATTGTGTGAGCTGTCCATGGAAACGAGCCTGCCACCTAAATAAATAACCAGCGCTGAAGTAAATGGTGCCTTGTGTTGGACTGGCGTGTCTCTGAAGCGCAGCCAGAGAGCTGCTGAATATTTTATTCAAGCATTTTATTTGTGTGTGTGTGTGTGTGTGTGTGTGTGTGTGTGTGTGTGTGTGTGTGTGTGTGTGTGTGTGTGTGTGT
>JBBPDE010041238.1:0-10019 GCA_037974605.1 Nannopetersius ansorgii
AGAGAGAGAGAGAGAGAGCGAGAGAGAGAGAGAGAGCGAGAGAGAGAGAGAGAGAGAGAGAGAGAGAGAGAGAGAGATGGCTGGCCTCCACTGTGTTGAGCAGGGATGTAATGTGAATTATGTATGCTGATGAATAATTGATCTCGCTCTGTAGTGCAAAGCTCAAAGGAGCTATGGCTCAAACTGCACACAGAGCACAGAAAAACTCACATGAAGCGGGTGACCGAGGAAAGCAGAAACAGAAACAGAGAGATAGAGAGAAATGGAGCAAGTTAGAAACAGACAGATGGATTAATGAGTGGATGGACTGACAGACAGTTGCCGTTTTGGAAGCTAAAAGTTTAAAAACAACTGAACCAGTGCAGAGATCTAAAAGCACCAAACAGAGGCACTCTCGGTAAAACAGTGACACCAGTCAACAGTATGAAGTAGTTAATGACGATCAGTCTGATCCCAAAGCTGTTTCAAACGGATGTATCTCTGACATGGTTCACTAAAGAGCAAAACACATTTATTTCATCCACAACAGAATAACAGTAGTGCAGTGGTTGTGCCTCTGTGAAAATATGACGTTATGTGGATATGCACGGAAGCAGTTAGCTTTACATACAATTCTTAATGGAGTTATAGAGGTAAAGGTGGATATTATTTGCTCTATTACGATCAGTAATGTCAGTATTAAGAGTATTGGCTGAAATTAATAATTGACCAATAATGTGTGAAAAATTTGCAAAATGAAATAAAATATCACAATTTAGATGTGTTATTGAATCTGCCTTATCTGTAGATGTGCTACTGAATCTGCCTTATCTGTAGATATGCTACTGAATCTGCTATTTCTGTAGATGTGATAATGAATCTGCAGCCTCTGTTGCTTAATTTACTACACATCTACCGAATCTTCAGCATTTGTAGATGATCTCCTAAATCTGAGGCATCCATAGATGTTTTCCTGAATCTGCTGCACATGTAGATGCATTACTGAATCTCTTGCATGTTACTGAACCTGCTGCATCTGTAGGGCATTACTGAATCAGATCGGATCAGCATTTTTCTGCTGGTATTGATAGAATACTGATCCTGGGTCTAAGGCTGGTGTCATTTTTATTTAGGGCTTGTGCTCAGCTTCGAGTGCATCTTCCACTCAGCAGAAATGCTTGGTAAATCTGGCAAAAACAAAAGCGGATGCTTGTTTTTATGCTGGATTGATTGCGAATGTTGCCAGCAGCGCTGAAAGATGTGCCCAGAGCACTCATTGTCTGTATATAGACTGCATTATAGACTGCATTCTCTATCAAAACGCTGTCTGTCTCACCCCATACAGAGATCCGGAAACAGCCTATACTGAGGAAGATTCCGCCGGCTGAAAAAAAAAAGAAGAAGGAGAGAGCATGAGGGAGTGTGGATGAGAGAGAGGGGATGAGCGAGAGATAACAAGAGCCAAAGAAGACAGAGCAAAGGAGTGATATAGATAAGGGTGAAGAGGGGAATAGGAGATGGATAGTTTGGAAAACAATAAAAAATGGAAAGTGCTGGCTTGGCAGCAGCAAAAGGCCAGTGAACAAAGTTAACTCAACACCCTTTGGACCTACCCAACCAAACCACCCTGCTATCCTACCATATAAGGCATTTCCACAAAGGCCCAAACAGTTGGGTCCAAACCCAGTGCTCATATTCATTGTGATCGTGATAAACAGGGGTTAGTACATGCATGGGATGTCTTTGTGCAGAAAAAAAACATCAGACTAGACGCAACCACTGCATAGCGTGAAACAGAGTAACATGACGAAACAAACCTGTTACTTCATGTTACTTGAAGATTTTACACATGACACATACCACACCAGGAATCCACAGTGCATCATTTTAATGTGGATCAGGCAACAGTGTTCCGGACGACTGAAAATACAGGCAAGATCTCAGTCGCACATCTGGCCTTCTTAAAGATTCCTGTGACTCAGACAGGACTACAGAAAGAAGTGACACTTTCATCACTGCTGGACCCCGTGAAGGAGGGGCTCCCCCAGGTTTCAAAGGGCAAAAGCAAACACATAGCTCCCTCTTTTGGTTACACACTGTAATTGCCCCATTTGCCCTCAGTCCACTCAAGAGCAGTGATGCAGTCATGAACAAGGAAAACAGACGGAGCAAACACAGAATAAAGGATATATCAACAGGAACAAATAAAAAAAAATGAGCAAACAAATAGATAAACAGACACACCCAGTGTGCAGCATGGGAAGCAGGCTAATGAAATAATTGCATAACTGTGATATGATAATTGTGCATGTGGTGATACTGATGGTGAATCAGTAATACATTAATTCATGTTCCTGTGTGGTGATGAATACATGCCTTTTAGCATCTAAAGGAAACACCAATTGACAGTTTTTCAAGTCACACCACTCAAGGCTGGAAGTAGTAACAAAAGTAATCATGATAGTAACAATAATAATAATAATCACAAAATGATTTAAATAGACTGATATTTAATAAATTTTTCCAGTTAAAAGTTTGGGAAACCACCGTTCTGATGATATATGTTGAAGGTAGGAGGAACATTGGAAAAGCTTTGGGCTGAATTCTTAGACGCCCCCCTTTTTTTTATAGATTATTTTCCTCTATCTGATCAAAGCCAAAGGAATACAGATCACTAACATTACTGCTAGAAACCGGATATCTTACTGCAGCTATATCAGTGTAGTAACTTCTAATCATCACAATAAAGAGAGTCAAACTAAAGCTGAAGTCTTTTTTTTTGCTAAATGGGTAAAAAATTATGTCTGACAAGCATCACTGTATTCTAAACAATTTTGTGACATTGTGACAATTGTTAGCTTAGTATTTAACAGGGAATAGACCAGTAGCTGGACTAGCACTGATTTTATATTATATTGTGCAGAGCATTATGGGTATTGTAGTTTGAGGATGTCCCTTTAGTCCTAACTAATGTGTTGTTATGGACAAAAAATCTACCTTTTCACAAAAAAAATCTATTTTTAAGTATTTATTATTCATAAAAACCCTGAAACCTGCACTCCAGAGACTGTGGTGCACTGCCACTTCCTCTATGAATTGCTGAAAATTTGCATTGGTCTATGCGCACAGTTATGTCAACTTAAAATGTATAAATCCCTACTTAAACATGAATGTTCACATATACACGTTTTAAGATCAGGTCTACAGATGTACTATAAAAACATAAAAGACGTTCATTTTTGTTGCATTTGACTAGATTTAACCCCCAAAGCAACTCCCACCAAGAGTGGCCCATGCCAGACAGAGCAAAACAGATGAAATGTGGGATTACAGAGCTATTGTGGTTTTCTTTTTTCATTATTTAAAACAAACCTCAAGCCTCGCATGTGCACCAATCAAAATTCAGTCAAAGCAGGTCGGATCTCAGCGCTCTTGTCACTGCGCCACCCCCTTGAACTTCAAGCCATGCCCCCTCAACTTCAAGGACCGTCCGGTACGAGACCCGTTCGCCGGTTCAGAGAGGAGTGATCTGCCCTTGTGGTCCAACAAACTTTTAAAGATCCCGTGCAATGCTGGGTTACAGTCGATATCTGTCTATCATGCTCTGTCTATCATGCTGTGAGGAAAATTCCCAGCTGAGTGAGATGCAGTAAAAACAATCTCGCCTTTCCGCTCCACATATCTGAGTGAGACTGCTTTTTATCACTTGACAGCCACAAAAGCAAGTACAGGCTGAACTCAGAAACTCGCACAGAGTGGCTCTGCCAGCGTGCCTTCCTCATTTCGACCAGTTAGTGGCGAAAGAGCAGACACACCCATCAAACCGGAATGTTGATTTAAAATTGTAATTTTTGGTGTCAAATAATCCCTGTGGGTGACTAGAGCTGTAATTTAATTTAGATTAAACGTTACTTTTGCACGTTCAGCAGCATCGCAGTGTTCAAAAGTAAAGTTAAAAGAAAATCTGGGGGGATTTGGGTGCGTACCGATTGATTAATGTAGGTACTCAGAGTATTACAGCAACAAAATTATGTCAACCCCTGAGTATATCCCAATTTATGTGTTTTCCTGCAATATGATATTTTGTGTCACAATGTGAAAACAATAGATCAGATTCTTTACATAATAATTTTTTTGTGTCTGCATTAAAGGGTTAAAGAGCAGAGTATAAGCTTAAGATTACTTTCTCTTTTTAACACACTATCTGCATAATCTAGGTCTCCCACTGTGTCAAGAGGTGAGAATGACTTTATCTCTTTCAAATAATTGTGTGAGATTTCATTTAACGGAAGCCCCTTAGCTCTGAATTGAATTTCTTCATTAAAAAAGAGCCAAGTGAGTCTCATTTAGTGCTGCTTGGCACCTGAATAGGGAAGAGCCCTGCCATAATGAGAGGCAGGCACACAAGACGTATCTTTACACACATTGTGAAGAGATGGCAGCATTTCTTTAGATGATCATGAAGAGATTAATTCAGCATGGGGCTTAGGATGAAGCTTCTGTTTTCACAAAGGACTGCTCCTGCAGTAAGGAATCATATAACTCCCATCTCTGAAAGTAAATCCATAGCATTGTATTTATTACACATCCTCAAATACCGAGCAAGCCTGGTGGTACGTCTCCAATGTTAATATGACACCATTTCACCAAAAGAAAGTAATTTCAAAACCATTTTAAGACTTTCAATGGACACATTTTCAACATCAGTGCGGATCATTTTTTGGTGGGTCGGCTTTAAATTTTTCAAAATTTCTACATAATTAAATCGTTCCAAGTAAATCAGAGTGGTTTGATGTGAAAAGCTTCATTCTAGAGAATTGAGTCAGAACAGCAGAGATGATAGGAACCAGACATCCAATCTATTTAATGCCTCTAAAAGCTCCCTCCTAGAAAGTTATTACACATAATAGTTGAGAGTTTGCTGCTGGATTTTCAAATACGATTTTGGGTTTAAATATACTTTTTAAAATGCAAACATGGTGGAGAGATATATGCAAGGAGTATCCAGAGAAAAGTTAATTTTTCACATTTACCACTATTTTACATCATGCATTTTCAGTGTTGGGACAAAACCTCTCCAGAATGGAAAATATATAGATATAAATAAATGTAAAGTAACTTGAGACAGAAAGGCCACAGGCACTGGAGCTCTTCTCCCACTGTAACAGCACTTGCCTCATTCTAAAGCTCGAACAATTTTGAATAATAATCCCCCTCTAAACTAATATAAATGTGGCCGTAATTACTTTTGCCAATTAATTGAATTCTCTTTGAACGTGAATCAGAGATTGAGTGCAGGTCCATTCAAAACGAAGCTAAACTAATGCTAGCCAGACCTCAACTCTTTCTTTCAGAGCTTTTTGTGAATCACTCCAGCTTTCTTATCTTAGCCTTCATCTCTGTACAACAACACGGCAATCGCTGATGTATTATACAGAGGCAACACCGAAGGTCAGTGTGAAGGCGAGAGGGGGAGAGAGAGAGAGATGTGTCTGTAGTACAGCTGTTTAATAATAGACGTCAGTGGTGTAGTGTATCCAGCATAATTGCACTGTCCATTTCAATCACAGTGGCTGCCAATACTTTCCGCAGTACCATTACTCTGAGCTTCCCTCTTTCACTACTTTCTAAGAGGGTCTAAAATGATTACTACACTTGTATCCCACAACCAGATTTTCAGTCAAATTGTACTTAGCAACTCTTGTATATAAGTATATGTATATGTATATGCCTATATATTTTCATAACTTTATTGTATTTTTGAAAAGTATGGATTATAGTAACAATAGTGTTTATATATAATAGTTATATTGCCACATTATAATTTAATATAAATATGAATGTATATGCAATAAATTTAGAATACCGTAATCTGAAGTTAACTGTTTTTGCTCTTTGCCTTAGTACTGGGCAATTACAGGACAACGTGGGGCAGACAAAAGAGTATAGGAATCATCTCCTGTTAATCCCCCAGGTCTGGTTTCATTTCAGATCCTTAACACTATTTGAAAGGGCCCAAATAACCAAAACAATCTGATTGTTTAATTGATCTTCATGACCTTCCCACAAATGCAATTTTTGGTAATAAATGGACACGTTTCAACTCAATCTAATGACAAGTTACAGGTTTTTGGCAAAATACAGTATGTTATCAAGCTATGGTCCCCTGTAGAGTTCAGATATGGCAGGACCAACATGGCCTACCCACCTCTGAAGAAACTGATGACATATAAACCTGTTTGTGCTCTCTTTGATCTGACCATGAGAGACTACACACTCGTCTAGTTGCAAGTAATTAAACTAGCATGTCTTTATGACTGTGCTGGAATAGTTGATTGAAACTAATCCAGTAGTGGGCAGAGCACAACAACAAAACCAAAAAACCATATAAACATATAAAATGCCACCTAAAAAAGACAAGCCTTCATTGGACTAAGAAGCCCCGATCAGAAGAGCTCTTATATCCATGCCTAATGTAAGCTGGGTGCACAGAGGGCATTTTCTGCATGTATTCCTCATCCTAAGATCATCCGTTTCTGCCTTAAAACCACAAGCTACACCTAAGCCGATTCACTGACTGGAGTAAAAAATAAAGAACATCAAACGCTAATCATTGCAGCCAATATATCATCAAAGCTTATGCTGTGGATTTCAATACTGCTGCGAGTATCAAAGGAGACAGACAAATTTAGTTAACTCATTTGCATAAATATGGAATTAGCATATGGAATGACCTGCCCAGGCGATGAACATCCTAAAACAAATGGTAATCCATAAATCCCTTGCAAGCAGGAAAATCTGCCTCCTCTATTCACAATTTAAAGGCACTGAAGACACAAGCTGGCCCTGGGGTCACATGCACCAAGTTTTACAAGAACGAGTGCTGATCCAAGCTCTCAGCTGACTTTCATATCCTCTGTGCTGATCCCTTTTCAGGGCTATTAATGAGAGATTTCTAACACAGACTGTCCCTTTAGTTTAAATATATGTAACTGGACTCAGAGTTTTCATTGTTTCGGCTCTGTAATTTTACAAAGTATTAGCAAAAGTTTCACTTTTTCAAAAATCTGTGTCAGGAATCTCGGAACAATAGTGTTAAAGTAGATTCATGGGTATTTACTAGACGTTCACCAACAGGAAATTTCACCTTCAGTTTCTGTCTGAAAATTGTTGGTGAGGCCTTTGGTGAGATTTTCAAATCAAACACATGTATTGCGTTTTTTTGTAAAATAGATGTAACCAACATCTTATGGGTTTTTGCATGGTCTTTTTCAGTTTGCCTAGTTTCTAGATTGCAATCGTTCTTAGCACAGTAAACTAGAAGCTCAGCATTTAGGGCCTCTTAACAAATACTGCAACAGTCCAACAAAAATTTACTGACACACTAATGTGTACAGAAGGTGTTCCACATAATCAGAGTCTTTTAGAATATTTGAAATCATTTTAGAATCATGATTAATTTTGGAGATAAAAATCTTTCCATCTTCCCACTCATTCACTGCTCTGCACTCGTCTGTTCATATCTGCTCATTATTGCGTGAGTGCTTTTGGGGCATGCTGTTTTCTAAGACTCATTGATGGAGGGGTGTGTGTGTGTAAGTATGTGTTTGTCTGATGATCAGTGACAGATCAGTGGAAATTTTGCCAGACGTAAAGAGCGTTTCCTGCGGTCTGAGCCGTTTTCATGCACTACTCTTTATTCATGTGGTGACAGGCAGCTAATTAAATGTGTCGGCGTGTGCAGTGCTCATGCAGCGCACTTTCAGAGCGTTGTGTGTGTGTGTGTGGGGGGGGGGGGGGGTTTGGGGGGGTACTCTCCCTGCTTGATGCTGAGGCTCACCTGGGCAGGTGGCAGTGTTGTTGCAGAGGCGCGTCTCTCTCAGCGGGCCGCTGCACAGCGTCCCATACGGAGAGGACACACAGGAACGAGTACGCACCTGCCAGCCCTGCCCACACGTGAGTGAACACACACTCCACTGAGACCACTCCTCCGCTGCTGGGTCACCTGCAGCAAACACGGGGGTAGGGGAAGGTGGGTTGTGAGATAGAGAGAGAGAGAGCGAGAGAGAGAGAGAGTGAGAATAAGTTACAGAGTATGTTTTATTTATATACATTGAAAAATTAATCCCGCTGTAAGAGTTGAGTGCTGTCATGACATTACATGATAGAGGAGCAGACCAATATGTGCTCTTGACATAAAAACTTGTTACATTACAGGTATTAAAAGTTGACTTTCTTTCTGTAAAGTTACCATTTCAGACATTTCAGACATATTACTACAATCAATGACCAAGTGAGAAAGCGCAGCAGTAATCTGCAAACCCATTAATTTAATTCTTTGGACATTTTTCACAATTATCAAATAACAGCTAACAATTATAAATGAAACAATAGAACCCAAACCGAACTGGAAGGTAATCCTGTATTCAGAGAGTTTATGAAAGCTCTGAGCTATGTTAGCTGAATTGTAGCAGCCTTAACTCGTCTCAAAGTAAAAGAAACTTCCAGCAATGGATTTTATCAGTCATTAACAATGTGAGCTGTGTAAGCTTATGAACATTTGCAATATAGCCACATACACATATGTGTGGAAAAATAGGAGAGCTAAAAATGTGCAAAATATAAGACAAATAACAGATTTAAGATTTTAAATTCAAATTAAAAAGCTCTTTGTCCACCTTCGGAGGGTAAATTTGCAGTTGTGCCAATTGTAAAACAGACCGTCAGTAAGATATGAAAGCTTTATGTGACCTTCAGTGTGAGCCGTGGCAAAGACATTAAAGTAAAAAGACCAGGCAGCAGGGAAAGCACAGGTAAACTAACATCTCCCTGCGCTTGTGGTGTACACACACTTTTAGCTTGCTGGTAAGGTCAATTATTAGCATTTCTGCCCAGCGGGTGTCTCTCTCTCACACACACACACACACACACACACACACACACAAAATTTTCAAAAATTCATGAAATGCACATGCAATCAAAACAGAATGCCAAGTGCCACAGTGAGTCCTGTTTCCGTGGGTACGTGTACGGGGAGGAATGTAGAGACATTAAGTGGAGTAGTCAGCTCAGATAAAGGCCCGGATGCCCTAAGACTAAGATTTTTTTCTTTTGCGTATGCATGTGGCCTGCAGTGCTTGAGCAAAGTGTCCTGGGATGCCCCTTCCCCACCAGCCAGCTGTTTCCAGGCCTGTCAGGCAGGGCCCATTTCTGTCGTCTGCAACCGGCGTCCTTGCGTGGAGGCAACATCACGGAACAAACGGGCAAATCAAATTAATTGCATGTCTCATAATCGCATTACATCTTCATTTGCATACGAGTGAGTCAAGGCTTAGTCTTCTCCACAGGGCCTGGGGAACAAAAAGGGGCCACTAGAGGTTTTATTTTGGTGGGATATTCCATTTTTCCCCATAGGGATCAAAGGTCAAGGGTGGAGCTCATGCTCACCTGTCTGAGCTTGGAACACTCCCGGCTGGTCAGCTGACCTGGGCCTCTGGGTCTTCACCTTTTGCTCGTCATCATCAGGATCTGCAAAAAAGAAAAATAAAGCATTACTTTTGTGCTGGGAAACACAGCTCAGCCTAAGAGGAGACCAAATTGCACATGGACACTTATGTACTTCTGAATAGTGCTAATGCTTGGAAAATTAAATTGAATCATTTCTTAAACTCTAATGTAATTTCTCAATTTCTAAATAGATTTTATATTGAAAAAAATAATAAAATAAAATAATTTAAGTTCCATGCAGTGCAATTTGTGCCCCACAGTTGAGAAACTGGAAGCAAACAGATAGTTGGTCTTTGTGAGCAAGCAACTCACCATTTATAAAACTCTACTTTTTGCATTTAAAACTTTTTTTTGCTATTTAACTTTTCAAGAAGTCAAGAAAGCTGTAGTTATGTTGTCACAGCAGAGGATCGCTCTTCCGCTTTCACCCCTCATTGCTCATGTGCTGTCTCACCCTACACACACACACACACACACACACACACACACACATACACACACACACACACACACACACACACACACACACACAC
>JBBPDE010041267.1:0-10018 GCA_037974605.1 Nannopetersius ansorgii
AGAGAAACTTCAAAAACAGCCAACCCCCCCCCCCCCCCCCCCAACTTTACACTGAATGAAGGAAGAAAGAAGGAATACAGTAATGTAGTTTCATATCTTTGACCACATTGAAATACTCATACACATACTCATACAAACAAACTCTATAAAATTGAAAATTGCTGTTGATTTCAAATATATACAGATGAGCCACTTTAATAGGTACACCTACCTTGTGGCCACACTCATCGTCAATTTGATCCACTCGACTGACCATATATGTGCGCTTTAAAATTACACGCTGTAGTCAAAGCTTTCTCTTTATTGCTTGTTGCTTTCCTCAATTCACCAAAGGTTTGCACCCCCACATTATCATCAATGAGTTTTATTTTGGAGTTGAATCATTCTCAGCACAGTAGTGACACTAACATGTTAGCAGCATATTAGAGAGTATGTAGACGGAGTGGATTACACAAAGCAGTGCTGCTGTGAACTACATTCATTTTGTTTAGGAAAGATACATTTCATCTATATAGCATCAAAGCCTAAACCCGTGCTAAACCCATCTCTCATAAAGCATCGTTTTGTTTTCAAATCAGCATTTTTGCTGGTCAGCTTCTACAAACAGAGATTTGCTTCGCCCTAGTCTCATGTTTAGAGACTGGTGTTTATGGAAGACAAAGTAAATCAATGCACTTTCATAAATGTAGCGTTACTGGCTGAGTGTTTTGTATACAAATGGGTTCCCCCCAAAACTGATGTTCCCCTTGAGAAATCAGGGTCACAGGCGCACACACTGACTGAGCAGAGATCAGCTCTAAACAACACTGAAAAAAATTTATTGCACATGTTCAGTGCCACACTTCGCGCTGTTCCATTCCGAAATCTTAATAATGTAAAAACAAATGACCCATGCACAAATTGAGAGTTGTTAGGCATTAAACCTTCTCTGCCATCAGTAGGGATCAGTGGTAAATTGTATAATAGTTGGAACATTACCTACATCACCATTCATCAGTCTGGCAGTAGGGTGTGATGATTAGGAGAAGCCTGGTTGGGTGGAAACTGCACATACTAGAAAGCCAGCCTTGCCCTTTTGTAAAGGGGTTTTGTCATAGTACTGTCTGGGAGTGTACAACACTGCAGTACACTATGACTATAGGGAACAGGCTTCATCATGATGTCTGATGATGATTTCTAAAATTCAGTGACACTGATGATAATTATCAAAAAATGGATCTTTTTTAGGTTGAAGTTTTACTAGATTCCTGTGAAAAACCTCCTAAACAAAGGGTTTATCTCTGAAATCCTATTAGTAGAAAGAAAGCACAACTATTACTCTTACATTATTTTCAAATAAAGTCAGATTTATGTTGTGTTATCTTGATGTTAAAGGTTTGACTTGCATGCTTTTAACTAGTATTTATTTTATTAACCAAGATGATTAGAGTGGAGCAAGTTGGTAAATGGTTTGCTTGCAGTGAGTGATACTGACAACTTAGTAACCAATTTTTTTTACTTGTAGGTTAATCTTGTAAGGATACTAAAGTTCTTGTTCTACACGTTTGCAACAAAGCACAGAAGTTAACATAGCTTTTCCTTATATGTCTATTTATAACACCAGGCAACAAAAAATTGTTTCATTACAGTTTGTAGTGTTTCTTATGCAATCTCGGTGCTGATTTCGGTGGTAACGTTTATTTTCATGTAGCTTCAAGGGTTTAGTTAGAAACATAATTTCTAGAAAAAAAGCGCGTAAAGTGAAGTCCCATTCTCCACGCTCTCTATTATTACTGTATAGGAGAGGGTGGGGGCACTTCTAAAAACTTCAGTCAGGCAAAAAAGTTGTTTTAAGCAACTTTTATAATAATAATAATAATAATAATAATAATAATAATAATAATAATAATAATATTAATAGTAACAACAACAACAACAATAATAATAATAATAATAATAATAATAATAATAATGACAATGTTTATTATTGTTGTTGTTACTATTTACGGCAGTAATACAATTCAGAAGCAGTTGTAAACTTGGCAGCTCGGCTGACATGGTCTTTTCTTATACTTGCATATTTATACTGTATGTTGTTTGTTTGTTGTACAACAGTGTTGCTAATAACATTCATTGAGCATGAGACAGGAGTCAGTGAGACTAATATGAAAATAATAGTAGTATTACAACAGTGAAAAATATACATAGAATTTAGTTTATCTCTAGAACCATTGAAGGTAGAAAAAAACTGATGCGATTTTCTGAATCAGCATACAAAACTTGACTAAGAAACCTTTCATAAAAACTGTTACCCAGTGCAATTCATGATTGTATGATTGTTGTAAAATATTCAAGCAATAACAAATTTTAATTACTTAAAAGGCTTCATTAAACAATAAACAAAAAAAATAACATTCTACAAATGTATGCAATTAGCAACCTCACTATTGGGAGAAAAGAAGGTCCACATTCTTCTCTACCTTACAAAAATGTGCTGTCTCAGTCAGTCCATGCTTTCCTTGTAGGTGGACCAGTTCATGCAGGTTACATCTCCCTCACTTCTCTACATCCATTATAGTTTAAATTGTTCAAATAATAGATTCAAGTACAAATAGTACAAATAGAACTGTGTGTGAATGAGGCTCATCTCAGTTGATAAAGGTTTTCTATAATTTACTTACATTATACTCTATAATTTACTTACTTATTTCAGTGTAATAAAATCCATTTCAAGGCTAATGAAAAATAAATAAAGTAAGATACAGTGAAAGCAGCCATCATGTGACCACAGAACCTATGAGTAGAGACGGGAAAATAAAATAAATGACGAGGTAAAAAACAGACATCTGTATTTCTGTGCTTGACATCCTCAGCAAACTGCATCTAGCACAGAAAACTATGAGGAGAGTTATGGCTACAACCTGTGTCTTTGGGAAGATCTAAGATCTGTTTCTTCCCAGTGCATTATGAAGACTGGTCTTTCTAAGAAAAGCAGAAAAAAATGATCTCAGACCAGTCTAAAAGAAAAAATTGGTGTCACAGTGCATTAATGAGACAAATACTGCATTAAAACATTTCTTTAAACCAAGGACACAATACACACAAGCTAATATTAATATATGGTCATGAATTACGTCTTGTTTATCTCTCCCTGAGTACGCTAACTGCATGGCAACAATTTGATTAAAATCATCTGTAAAATCAAATTAGAGAATTTAGGGCAAATGTCAAGTTCAGTAACAATGTGTTCTCTTTATACACCAATGAGTCATTGGGTTCTCAGCACAGCAATAATACTGACATAATAGTGGCATGTTAGTGTGTGTGTGTGTGTGTCCTCCACAGAATACATCACACACAGTAAATCATCATTAATGTCACATCTACTTGGTAGACCAACAGGTTACATACATCATACGTCATACATACGTAGACTGAGAATTTAAAAACTCAAGCAACACTGCTGTGTGTGCACTTTGTGCAGCACACACACTAACATGGCACTAACATGTCACTGCTGTGCTAAGAATGGTCCACCACCCAATTAATACCTAGAAATTCTAGCCATTGGTGAATGGGGTAATGGGAGCAGAGGAACATTAGAACACTACAGCCCACCTTTGTAAACTACAAAGTGCCCTTGGTGCCTTGCACAGTTTCTGTATTTGTGTTGCAATTATACAGTACATTGCAAACATGCCATGCACAAAGCACACTTGTATACTTAAAAAAGGAATGTTTGATTCACCAAACCAAAGGTTTTAATTGTTCACTAAACGGACAAAAGTGTTACCAACAAGAAACACTTAATGGCATTTAATGACATTGCATTCAAATACATATACTTAAATCTTGAGTTGTTCCCCCATTAGCAGCTATAATGGCTTCTTGGAAGGCTTTCCACAAGAATTTGGAGAGTTTCTGTGGGAATCTGAGCCCATTTATTCTGTAGAGCATTTATGAGGTCAGGCGCTGATGTTTGCCTAGCTTGCAATCTCCGTTCCAGTTTATCCCAAAGGTGTTGGATGGGGTTGAGGTCAGGGCTCTGTGTGGGACAGTTAAGTTCTTACATGCTAAACTAATCCAGCTATGTCTTTATGGAGCTTGAGAGATAGCTGTGTCTCAATACTCTTGTTCATATAGTACATGTCAGTAATGCTTATGAGTCATTGTTTGCACAATGTACTCCACACTGTTCTAAAGAACCACCCAAAACACTCAAATATTTTAGGGAACCAAAAATCACCTAAAGAAACATTTGCCACCTCTGTATTAAACTACACACACTTTCAAGTATATGACACATATTAGCACTCCAGTTTAAGTTTGGTTCTGGGCGAATCATACCCAGAAATGGGAAATTATTATTATTATTTTAATTTCTTCATGTGTCAATGCAGGCAAACCAAAGTAACAAATTGAAAGCCTGAAGCTGTAGAGTATACCTACGTGAACGCGTGGGATGACGCTAATAAATCATGACACTTTGACCTTAGCCTCCATGTTTTTAAAAAGCCACATGTGGATTAAAGAATGAAAGGAATAAAACTCGTGTTTTGTTAAAAAGTGTTATTTTGCATAGTCTAATTGTTTTGTGCGTGTTTATATGCATGTGAATTCCTGGTTATTTACAGTTAAGAATATGAAATAAGGATGTTTTGTTCAACGATCAATGATTTTAAAAACATTCGATTATGACTAAGCTCATGAGAAGAAAATAATTCCCTCCAATCTTTGAACGTTCAGCAGCATGGAGTCGAACTGCTGTCCACTATAAAAAAAGTCTGAAGATTCCCATCAAAAGGAGTTTAGACCTTTTTCAGATTGAATATCAGAATATGCTGCTTGTAGCAAGTCAACACTGCATCACATTTAAAAAATGTTACATGGTTAACCGACATCAAGGGAACATATTTAACTATAGTATAGTTTCTGTCAGTGAATGTAACAAAATCTGTGTGAGTAACTGAGTTTATGGACATCAATAGTAGAGCTGACCTGGTTATCCTACTATAATATTAAGGTCAGCTTTTGTTGTCATTGCTAAACAGTGCAGTACTGTTGCAAAACCAAAATAGCATGAATGTTCTGTTAGTCAGTTACTGCAGTTAGGAAATTGTACCAGTTAAGATTTAAGCACCCAATTGTGACTGGTTGTTTGCACCATGCTAGAAAGAACATGCTTGAGTTGTTACTATGGCAACCAAAGTGAATATGCTAATAAATGTGATGACATTAACTCTTTTGATCACATGTAACTAAAAGTTTGAACAGTATATAAATCAGAAAAAAAAAAAATCTGGTTTGCACTGCAGTGTGAACAGCCCAGTACAGTAGGAGAAGTATTTGGAAAAGCGGTTACATTGATGAATGAAGTATTTCCTTTGTTTGCCCACATTCAGCAATTTGGCCACAAGCTATTTTTTGATGTGTGTGAATGTTCTCATCTTAAATTTGTAGTCATGGTGGATTCTTTACTGCATATAAAGAGTGAAGTATGTTGCTGGCTGCGTTTTATTTAGCATTTTTACAGACAAAGGCAATGACAATGACAGCATCCTGCATGTTTCTTAACTTAAAAGTGCACAAATACAAAAAAGTTGATTTTATTTGTGTCTGTCAGATGTGTTGTAATACTGTCATATGATCAAGAAGCCAGTTATTTCTGTTTGTGGTCGGGATTTCATTTGTGAATATTATGGCCCTTTCAAGTTTGGTCAGATTCAGTTATGGTTGATCTGACCTCACTTGCTACCATACATCCTGTCAATGTCATCCTGGTAGCGTGTTCTGATCTCTTTGCGTTTCAGTTTGAAAGCATCAGTTACTAGGCCGGTCTCTGGAGTCCACGGCTCTGGGCTTAAACAGATTTTTCGTGGGATCTCGAACCTCTCCAGCTGGGCTGTTTAAAGATAACAGGAAATGCATGGTTAGAAAGACATAGAAACAAGTGTGCTGCTGGAAATGTAAAACTTGTATGTGTTGCTAGAAAATAACACCAACAAAATTCAAACAAAAGAAAACAAATATTTTAAAATTAGAAAAACTAGCCTAATGCAGAGCAGTGCGTTTCAGGGTGTGCTCTCTGTTGGTATAGAATTCAAAACATTTAAAACTATGGTTCACCTGCTAATGCTGTGTCAGTTATGATCTTAAGCACCTCCTCCTCCATTACAGGACTATTGCAGATTTCCAACCATGTGCCCTGGACGCCCCGCTTCTCTGCCAGTGCCAGCAACTGTTTTTGATTAGGCACCACAAAGCCAATTACATATGACTCATCACTGTGGAGAAAAGAGGGAGCAGGAACATATTTCAGACTACAGTGCCTTGAAAAAGTATTCATACCTCATTTTGTCATGTTACAACCACAAATCTAAATGTATTTTATTGGTGATTTTTTGTGATAGACAGAAATAACAGTCTCAGGGGGCTGAATACAAATGCATACCACACTTTTCAGATTATTCATCCATTTTCCATCCATCCTTAAAGTCCTGACTGGCATATGAAAAATGTATATTTTTGCAAAAGTCAGCCAGAGTCGTTATCGTTAAGCCCCTGTAACATTTTTCAGCTTATGTTTATTGTTATCTGGAACAATGTGAACTTCCAGTTGACTTTTTTCAAGATAACTTACAAATATCCAAATAGTTTCCATTACTCTATTCCTAAATCCTCTTGAGGACTTTTCTGTTGTGTTGGCAGGTAAATTTGTGCTCCGGAGATACAGGGTAGGTCAATTGGAAATGCTCAACTGACACTAGGTGTAAATGAATGTGCAAGTGGGTTTGCATGTTAGCCCAGCAATGGACTATCAGCAGATCCACTGTGATTCTCTGCCTTTTGTCTTTTGCTACATGAGCCCTGGGACTGACATCTTTATAATAATTAGTATAATAATGGCAAACTCAGAATCAAATCTCAGAAATGGTACCTGTTAGCATAAACACAGATGTTGTCGATGACAGGACAGTTTTTCAGCATGGCTTCTACTTTCCCCAAAGACACGTACTCCCCTGCCTGCAGCTTCACCAGATCCTTTTTACGGTCTGCATTCACAAGCATGAAACAAATGTACATGTACATACATACTTTGCTATTCTTATAATGAAACTGACCAGTTTTATTAGAATGATATTGACCAAGCACACGATTACCATTTACCCTTAGATTTCCATAATCTTGGTTGCAATTCAACTCTAACATTAGATTATAGCTGACATACTTCTATTGATTACACTGATAAAAACATTTCGCTCCTCACAAATGTATAACCCCCACCCTCATTGCTTTTGTCTTTTTTGTACTTGATTTTCTGGTATTCTGTGTAGTGCCAAAGGGGAGTCCTACCCATACTTATGAAGTCTTGTGTTTCTGTTTTTGTGCTTTGTGTTGCACCATGGTCCTGGAGGAATGTTGCTAGGTATAACTGTGCACTGTGTATAAGGTTTAAATGACAACTACTTTACATGACTTGACTAATACTAGCACTTTTATGAAGAGCAATAAAAACCTTTGGGTCAATTTTTAATGTAGTGAGATAAAATGCTTTGTGGCAGATATAACTACATTTCTCCATCTGCTGATTCTGGATTCTTATATTCTACATGTCAAGCATTAGACTTGGTCAGTGAGAAGAAAATCGCGTTTCTCACCGATTATCTTGAGGCATCCATCTGCTTGGAATTCGCCAATGTCTCCAGTACAGAACCATCTCTGGCCATTCTTATCCACAAAGAAATCCTCCCGATTCAACGCTTCATTCTTATAATAACCCATGGTTACGTTGGGCCCACCAACCAAAATTTCCCCTCGTGGACAGGGTTTATCTGCGCTTCGGTAACCACCTGAACAGAAGTAGGAAAAAGTAGGGATGATGCCATGTCATCTTTTTAAATTATAAATTAAATATTTAATTATAATGAATAAATTATAATAAAACAATCAAGACTTTTAAACAATAAATAAAACAATTTTGCAACTTTTTTCCATGTCCTTTTGAGAAAGCTGCATGTTTTCAAGGTTACATCCAACAGCAAAATGTTTTAAAATGTTTTAAGTTTGTTACTTTAATTGACATGGGCCTTTAATGATAGAATTTTTTTTTTTATTTCATTTCATTATCCAAGCTGCTTATCCATAACCAGGATCACGTGGGGTGCTGGAGCCTAACCTAGCCCTCATAGGGCAAAAGGTGGAGAAACAGCATCACAAGACGGGAAAAGAATAGTACATCATACTAGAAAAGAACAGACATTAATGTTATAGAGGACAGTGGGAAAACAGGATAGAACAAACAAGATACTACAAGGAATAAAGGCTAAAATAAAGGCTATGTATGTGAAGAGCATTTCGAGGGGAAGCCAGCTGTTCAGGCTAACTTTCCTTACAAGGTCAGAATGATAGAATATTTTTATCTTTTTTCACTACATCTCTTTCTCTGTCTTCCTCTCTGTTCCTGCAGTAAACTAATGTACTTAACACATGATGGATGAATAAACTTCATGACAGTGTTTTGGTAAGAGTGGATGAATGTGTGTGTGTGTGTGTGTGTGTGTGTGTGTGTGTGTGTGTGTGTGTGTGTGTGTGTCTGTGTTTGCAAAAGAGAGAGATAGAGAGAGAGGGAGAGACACTTACCTTCAGTCCAGTCTCTCAATTGGATCTCACAGCAGATCAGAGGTGCTCCAACTCTTCCTGTACTGTAGTCCCATGCTGCAACACAAATACAAATGCACATCTACCAGAAGCTACTAAATATATCAAACAAACAGGAGCATTAATAAAATTTTAGCTTCTGAATAAGTTGGCAACAGTGATTATTGGAATTGCAGACTGAAGCATACAAATGTGGTTTGGTTTAATTAACTATATACAGACCATCTTTGAATATACCTAGCAGTCTATGTGCCATGGTCCTCCTATGATTTAAAGTAGGCTTGAAGGTGAAATATCTACTGAAGAACTCACTGTAAAGCTGCGACATGTAAAAATGTCACAACGCTTTAAGTGTATTTGGGCTAAAGCTGACATGTGTAGTATTAAACCCAGTGTAAGATATGAAAGTGGGCCACCATTAGCTTGGCACCAGCATAAATGATGCAACAAATCAAAACAAATCTTATGGACAAATCAAAGCAAATTTATGCATTAAAGAGCAATAAAACAGCATGCATAACTGAAGCATGCTTATATTAAGGCTTGACAGTTTTCCTTCATTAAAGTAGCCTGTTTTTCTCTGCAAATGTTGTAAGGATAGGTCTACAAGCTTATTTTGATATGAATACATCATCTTTGCAAAGGAATTTTAGGTTAACTCTTTGGTAGTATAAAAAGTTTTGTTACTGCAGGAAAAGAATCAATATATTTCAGTAGATATCGATTAAACACCAAAATATATTTTCAGTCATTTTGTTCTAGCTAACAGCAGTTACAGGATGACAGTCCTAACAAATGTTATTATGTAATTATAAATATATATGATGATGATGAGCACACACGCTGACTGATGGTTCCAGCTCCACAAGTTTCAGTCAGCCCATAGCCCTGGCCCACAGGGCAGCATAAGCAGACATTCATAAAACGTTGTGTTGCTGCTGATAAAGGTGCACCACCCGACAACAAAAGCCGCGTCCTTCCACCCAGCAAAGCCCGGACCTTTTGGAAAACCAGTCTGCAGATAGATGGAGAGAGAGGGTGGGGAAAAAGTCCTATAAGCGCTGTACCCATTTATGCATTTAAAAATAGATACATACAGTTTATGTGCATGTGTGTATTAGCATGTGCTCAAAATGTGTAGAATTCTGCATTTGACATACTTGTCACAGAGTGGGGTGCTGTAGCCTTTAGCTAGCTGTTCCATCTTATAGTTGTAGGCAAGTATAAAAAGAGTCTTCTGCACTACACCCATCTCCTCTACTTTCAACATCACATTCTTATAGATACGGTCCATAATCTCCTACAGAGTGAGAGAGAGAGAGAGAGAGAGAGAGAGAGAGAGAGAGAGAGAGAGAGAGAGAGAGAGAGAGAGAGAGAAAGA
>JBBPDE010041278.1:0-10018 GCA_037974605.1 Nannopetersius ansorgii
ATGCAGAGGAAGAATTTCGTGCTGTTCACACTGTGTGCAGTGGTGTGTTCACGTATGACCGAATGATCACTTCACTTCACATTTCACTTCACTTCACTAATTAGTAATAGACTCACACTACACACAAAGTTAAGGGATTAGCTGATTATTTTGACTTCGAATACACAAATGTAATAAGAGGTATTGTAAAGAAAATTACCCAAGAGTTTGGGATAAAAGCGATTAAGATGGAGATTTAAAAAGTCCTATGGTATTATTATGGTTGGCAGGGTGAACTTGGAGAGAATATTTGTCCTTTTCCTACGCAGAGTTCATTCAGCCGGTGAAGGAGAGGCCGCGTACGGACACGGTGGTGGCCAGGAGGATGGTGACCAGAGCCCTGGGCTTGAGAGGAGGACCCAGAGGAAAGCGCTACTGAGCATTAGCATCACCAGCTGTGTACAGGAAGAATAAGTCTCAAGCGTTTGTGTGCTCAACACCTGTGTTTACCAAGAGTTAGTGCACTTTTACTTGTTTATCTAACCCCTTTTTAGCAGCGATCCCACCATTCAGTGTTTCCCCTGCCGTTCAGTTCATCTCCACAGATAATTTGCTGATAAGAAACATGAAATGCACACATCCATCCTCCTTTGTACAGTGAGAGATTGACGAGTACTGGTTCTGTGGATTCTTTTATTAGTAACTTATCTAATTAAAGTTTTTTGTGTAAAAAAAAGAAACTGTTTCAGTAATTCCTGATTATTAGTTGTTCATTAATTTAATGCATCCATCCATCCAGTAATTAAAATTTGGTAGTTACAGCAGAGATTATCTGACACTTCTATTCCCAGTCAGATTAGTTTGTTCTCATTTTGTGACCAAAAAGATATAAATGCACCTTCTTGTCTGCAGATTTGTGGCATTAGAATTAGAACCTAGTTTTATGACGGCAAAACAAAAGACACATTTTATTTATTTCTGTATTTTGTTTATTTATTGTAGACAAAGATGAGGCTGTGTTTATCATCTATTCAAAACACATTTTTTGTTTAGGTGCCCTCATAAAACGGAGAGCAACAGAAAAACTTCACAAACTTTTTTTTTTTAAACAATTTCACTTAGCGTGAATTTAAAAAATCCCTGACTGGTAGGAATAAGTTACTGGACAAGCTGACAGAACAGAAAAGGCTTTAGTTTATGATGCAGTATGGTGGGATGTAAAATGCAAGGCGTGAATATAAAGCTGATTATGGTAAAGCGGAGTGTCCAGCAGATGCGATCGCATTTCTAATGGCACGGTTCGGTCTTCATACACTTATTAACAGGGATCATTTCAAATGACACTCGTGGTACAGTACACACACCTCCATTTAAAGTGACGGAGGATGAAGTCCTGATGTAACACACTTTACTATAAGGGCAGTTTTTTTAAAGCTACAAAGCACTTTCATAGGCCATTAATGACTGACATAACATACATGAATAGAAATAAATATTCAAATGCTAATTCCAATGAGCGCTGGCTGCTTCTGTCCATTCTGGTGTAGTTTCAGCCAGTGTTACAACCTTTATAAACACCTTTAAAAGCCTTTATAAACTTCTGTCAGTTTACATCAATCAAGAAAGGCTTATGTAGCCTCATGAATGCTGCCCTGTTCAATGCTGCCACATAGCACTGTGCAAAAGTCTTGAGCCACCCTTGATTTCTGTATACTTTGCTTTGAATTGCCTTGTTGGTGCAAAATTTCTTTTCTGCATTGAGCACCACCAGTATACTGATCAACGCCTGATCATCAACTGGACTGAAAATGTCTTTGACAGTCCTTCAGGAAGCCTGGAGAACTGTTCCTCAAGACCACATTAAAACTCAGGAACTTTGGAATAAAAAGAAAATAGATTATAAGGAAATAAGGGTGTTTGAGACTTTTGCTCAGTAGTATATCTCAAATGTGGCTACAAGAGTACTTTAGCACCATAAAAACTTATTTAGAATTTCTATTTCTAGCCACTTCTAGCCACTATCGATTTATCATGAAACCATTTTTCAAATGGCAAACAAAAAAATGATGAATGTTCAAATGTGCATTACACTCTACATTAAATTGCCTGTCTTTAAAAAGGTATTCACATCATGTAAAGAGCATTTTCAAAGAGAAAATAAAGCAATAAAAAATAGGATTTTATGATGAGGATGATCTGGAGAGTTAAACTGTGTTCCAGCCCTAAGGATTGGTAAACTGGAAAGTAAACAGTACTGGTTGCGGTACGAGGTACGACTTTCCCTTTGGCTTGGCTAACGTGCCCTCTAGTGGTTGGTCTTGGTTTAACATCCAGTCTGCATGAATGCCGTCCTCACCGACCCGCTCTACCTGCGCTGCAGCTGATTGGTCTGTATTCCCGGAAACTCATCCACGTCTGAGCTCCGTGAGCCACCTGGAAGACACGAGGTACAATCGAGATCATGAAATTCATCATCCAGAGCACAGTGTTCTCTGCAGATAGTTCACAGATCATCTAAGAAAGATAAAAGCAATGTGCCCTGTGTCCAGTGCTATTGGCTAGCGGGGCTGGAAGGTTTCCACAGTTGCCCTCACCTCACATCAGATGTAGTTGACCTGACAAAACAAGGTTTATGCCTGAACTTTACTGCCATGGACATACAGTGCTGTGCAAAAGCTTGTTGGAATAATCATTCACGAAAAGGCTTACGTAGCCTTATGAATGCTGCCCTGTTCAATGCTACCATACAGTGCAATGCAAAAGTCTTGAGCCAACACCATTTCTTCATATTTTGCTTTGAATCACCTCACCTGGTGCAATAGTACCATTTTCTGTCTGTCAAACTTTTACCTTTGGTATACTGAGTAGATTAAATGAAAGCAAAGGGAATGTTGGGAATGTTTTACTGCAATGGGCTGCAAAGTGTATTAGGATACAAGGAGCCTAGATAAAAGATAAAGGTTCCAACCACTCCGCATTCAGCACCGCCTGATCATCTGGAATCACTTGGAACTGTTTCTTCACTGGTTCAGGACTTAAGTTAGATGTGATTTGTTCTGCTTGAATGATTCATATGTAGGTCATTGTGTGTCTTAAAAACAAAAAAACATTCCTCTGAAACTGATCAGGTTCAGGACAGTATCTTCCCGATAGAAAGATTTAAATCAAAATATAAAGAAATTGAGGGGGGGGGGGTACTGTAAATTAATGTAGCCTTATGAACCCTGCCCTGTTCAAATCATTAATTTTTGATATACTCCAGCTCACCTATAATGCAGTTATATGTCCATATCCGGTATCCGTCGTACCGACATTTACACCTCATGACGTTGTTGGTGAAGTCGGACTCAGCCACTTCATTATTAGGGTTAATTACAACCTGCAGGAAACAGAAGCAAACAGGCTTGTGGATTAACAGCTCCACATTGATATAGGACTGTACACTTAAAACATTAAAATCAAAGGTTCCTAGATAAAGAGACTACTAAAATTATTGAGCCACGCCTCTTTTCTTTATATTTTGGTTTCAGTCACATTATTGGTGAAAAAAAATACTATTTTCTGTCTTTCAAACTGTCTTATCTTTGGCATATTGAGTAGATTAAATCAAAGAAATTGGAACAAATGTTTTACAGGAGAACTTAAGACTACAGTAAAAATGCAAGAATGTCTGGCTGTTTAGAAGCAAAGTATGTAGAAATGAGGAATGGCTCAAGACTGCAGTGCTGTATACATATATACTGTATGTAAATATGTATGTGCGTGTGCTTTTTACAGTTAAAGCCATCACACAACTGACATTTATTGCAGCTGACAAATCTGCAAGGCTATCAAAGCAGTATTCCACTCATTTATAAAATGTAAACAGAGCATTCCAGAGTGTGTTTGAGTCTAAACTGTTCACAGTGGAGGTGAATGTAACCAGGCATCTGCCTCTATAATCTAAATAAAAAAATAACACCTGGGTTTTTTTTAACAAACCTTTTACCAGAGCTCTGAGAAGCTTATGGTCCTAAAGCTAAACCCATTCATGGTGGAAGGATACATGCAGGACGTTCTGAGCCCAAATAGCTCCTGAAGAGAAGTGATTTAATTCAGCTTCAATATTTTCCCTTACGAAAATGAACCATGGTTTTCATGTTTTTTTTGGGTAACTATGTATAAGTATATGTAAACTATGGTAGAACCACAACTACCATGAAGTGCTATGGATAAACCGTAGTAAAACTATGGGTAGAACCAAAGTACCATGGGGCACCATAGTAAAACTATGATTACTGCATAAAAACCATGTGAAACCATAGTGGATTTTCGTAAGGGTTTCCATGATCAGCATCCATATAAACACTCCGAGATGTGTGAAGCTTCTCTGGGAGTCAATACAGAATAAAACGGCTGTATTTGTGTTGGAGATATACAGGTTCCATTCACCTCCACAGTAAAGAAATCAAGAGTCTCTACTGCTGAATGAACCACTTGAATGAAACACAACATTACTGGTTATTGTGTGATTTATGGTTGGATTTAGAGATTAATGTTTACCTGGAAAATGTAGTCTCCCGGTTTGACATCTGTGATGTCGATCCACTGACAGTCGATGTCGTGTCTGTAAGTGTCCCAGCAGCCCACGGTGATGCCCTGCTGCCCAAAATTTGCACAGACATACCTCTTCTGGATACCTGTCACAAAGAGAACAGCAGTTTAAAGCATCTATAAACATATCAGCTGACAACTACAGCCAACACACACACAAACCCAATCACAGCTCCTGAACAATTAAAGGGCCCATATCCTACAGTCCTCATGCATTTAATTTCTTCTCTGCCCACTCATGATGTTCGTCTGGCTTTAATTCCCCAAAAGCTTCATCTTACGGTTAAAAAGATGTTGACTTATAAGAGATGTTGCCACTGGAGTCCGCGTCTGTTCTGTTTAGGGCTTTTATTTTGACATGTTTGAGCTAGAATGGTTTTTAGTTAGAAGTATCATTTGTTTCAGCTGAAAGGTGTGTTTACCTAAAGTGATTTTTAGTTTTCTTTGGTTTGTGGTGTCTGGGTTTTGGGTATTTAGTTCAGTTTGTGAGGGACCCGGGTTGTCGGTCCACCAGTTATTTCTGTTTCCTAGAGAGACTGTGTTAACATCTTTAACTACAAAATCACCAAAATCTGTTATATATACATACACACATTGTGACATCACCACACACTGGAGCGAAACCTTAACAGCATTTACATAAAAAGGTTTCCTATTTAATAGTAATATTTAAAATATAAATGTATTGTTTATTCAATGTAAATCATTTAATTAATAATAATTCTACATAATAAGTATGATGTGTAGGTGACTGGATATGACAAAAGTGCCATATCAATTAGACATTTTCTATTAAATTTAATATATTAATTTATAAAGCATCTACGTAAACGTTTTTTTATAAATAGGCACAACAGTAATAATCATGTGCAGGAATGACTTTTACACTGTTGATGTTATGTAAACTAGCAAGGAAATGTGAATTCGTAACTGATTAATAACTGGTCTTTCAGAGAAGCTGTGGATTCATTTAAGGTGATTATTATTGGATGTCTGAGTGTGTTGGACCTGTGGCAGTCGAGCCAGTATCTGAATTCTTAAAGGTTCTGTGATATTAGGGGATGGTTTTCTGACCTTCTTCACACTGTGTGTCCTCCAGACAGAAGCTGGCCTTGTGACCTTCAGCCACTTTGGTGCCGTTCAGACTCATGAGGTCGTAATGGGTGAAAACCTCCATGCTGTGGTAGTGCCTGTAAACAAACAAACATCAACAAGATCATGAAACATCAACAGCATGAACAGAACATAAACAGAATGTAACTGTAACCACCCGCTGTACAGTTCTGTGTTTCTAATGAAGTATCCAGGCTGTTTGCATGTATTTATACGTTTCCACTTTGACATTTTTATCTAATTTTTTTTAAATCACCAGAACCCCCAAATTGTAAAACAGTATATTTAGTGCAGCAGCTGGTCTTTCAGGGAAGCTGTGGATGAATTTAAGGTGATTATTATTGGAGTGTGATGGATGTGTTTTGGACCTGTGGCATTCGTGCCAGACCCAAGCGTGCTGTCCGAGCCGCGGTCTGAAGTCAGACTGGCCGTTGTTATGGATCTGGGAGGAGAAGCGGAGGAGGCGACGGTACGAGCCGTGATCAGCGGCGTTGGCCGTGCTGGACAGACAGTTCTCCTCGTGGGCACACTGCAGCGCATACATCGGCCGGTCCTCCAGGTAGGTGGTCTGTTCAACGATCTCTGCGTTCAAAACCAGGTCAGGAGCAGCTGAGGGGCAACAGAGCACCAATATTAACAACCTGATCTGTGTGAAGGTTGCTACAGTGTTGCTAGCCAGCACTTGGGTGTTGCTATATAGTTATTTGGGCATTACAGGGTGGTTGTTAAGGTGTTGTTAGCTGGTTGATATGGTAATTATGGTGGTTGCAAGTGTTGCCATGATGTTCTAGGTGGTTGCTAATGTGTTGCTAGGCAGTTGCTAATTGGTTGCAGTAGAATAATTTTGCAAAGTATATCGGAAGAAGGTTGGATGAAGCTTGACAAAATTTTGAGGATTAATTGTTTAAAAAATGATGTAAATGAGGGTCTTACTGTCGGAGCAAGACACCCCAGCGGCAAAGCGGCCACCTCCCTTCGGGCAGCTGATATGTTTACCATGATGGAGACACTGAGCCAAACTCATCTCAGTACCAGAACACCGGACCCCACTCATCACCACACTGTCTGCACTGACATCACCAGGCCAGTACCAGGTCTCCTACACACACACACAAACACGTGCACAAACACAGAGAAAGAGATTGCAGTGTATAGTGGTTTAACAGCATAAACTACACAACAAACACCAAAAAAATGGTCAGCACTGCACTGGAAGATCCAGGCAAGCTGTAATGAATATTTCCACAAAAATGGGAATATGAATATTCCACTAAAGGGGGCAATATGATCACATCATAAACTCTTATAGCTGTGGTTCAGTGTAAATGAACACTGATTTTAGAAATAAATTGTTTTTCACACACACACACACACACACACACACATACACACATACACACACACACACACACACACACACACACACACACACACAGATAGATGACAGTGTATCCAGGTTTAACACCATAAACATCCCAATGCAAACTGACACCACGATCCAATGACAGAACATAAGATAAGATGAGATAAGATAAGAAAAAACTTTATTTATCCCGAGGGAAATTCTTTTGTCATCAACATGCTCAATTCAACAAAAGGAATAAGATATACAACACAAATTTAAAAGAACCAAAAAGTAGAATAGTGAAAAACAATAAATAGCATGCAAGACAGGCTGCTGTCCGAGATGGCGCCGGAAGTAATATATAATATAATATATAACTAAATTATTAATAAGACCTTATTAATTATTCATTTCCTTTAACATTGTATTTCTTCAGCAATACATAGTGATATGTTTTTAATTATGTATTGTTTTGTCTGTTCGGGGCACAACACAAAAAATTGTCAGTACTGCACTGAAGTATCCAGGCAAACTGTAATGAGTATTTTTAACCACTAGAGGGGGCGGTAAGCTACAATATACACTCGGATAGCTGTGGTTCAGTGTAAATGGTATTTTACACTGTGTAAAACATTCCCATAGAAAAGTATGTGGATGTGTGGATATGTATCTCTATTGTGATAAAAAAAAAGTTCTGCCAATCAATCAATTGATGTGTGTTTCAGGCAGAGAATTAATGTAATGTGTATGTGTATGTGTATAAAGTGTATGTGTGTATAAAGTATGTGCGCAGGTGCGTGCGTCCAAATGGAAGGAGTATAATAAATTGTGTGTGTATGTGTGTGTCGTGCTATTCTATAACTGATAGTGTTCCAGTCCAGTTCAAGCCCCTGTGTGTTTGGGTGAGCATGTGTTTATTTCCATGGACACGAGTCCGGCCCCCTTATGCAGTGTGTGAAGCTGGCAGGACTGTGTTTGATACACTATACACTCGGGGACACAGCATCATATTTTCCATATGTTCCGTTTCTCACTGTCTCCCTCTCTCTCGCTTCTGCTGAAACACTCATGTTCAGTCCAGACTTTGCTTAAAGACATTCCTCCATATGGGCTTCCTGTCTGTCTGGGTGTGTGTGAAGTGTGAAGAGCAGCCCCAACCACCCCAGAACCTCATGGATCATCATGGAACCTAACAAAACCTAAGGAACCCCACAGAACCTCAGGAATCTCACAGAACCGCAGGAACCCCACAGAACCTCACAAACCTCACAGAACCCCAGGAACCCCACAGAACCTCACAAACCTCACAGAACCCCAGGAACCCCACAGAACCTCACAGAACCTCAACCTCACAGAAACACAGGAATCTTGCAGAACCACATAGAATCTCAGGAACCTAATGAAACCTCACAGAACCTCACAGAACCTCAGGAACTTCACAGAAACTCAGGAATCTCACAGAACCTCACAGAACATCAGGAGTCCCATATAATCTCAGGCACCTAATGAAACCTGACGCAACCTCAGGAACCTCATAGAACCTCACAGTACCTCATCCTTCCCAGAACCTACAGCTGGTAAACCAGGTCTGCAGAAAGTCTTGGGGCCTCAGTTCTTCAGACTCGTTTTCTGTCTATTTGTGGGAACTTAAATCTTGGAAAAGCTGCAGTTTGAATGTAATTACATCATTAAAAAGTTAATTGCATGTAAATAACAGTTAATTACATATTCAAATACACGGCAAATTATATGTTAATACATTGTTAATTATCTTGTAAATTATGAAGTTAATTGTATAGTAAATGACAATTAATGACTTCGTTAATAACATAGCTAATTACATATTTAACTAGTTGTATGCCATTATCTGAAATAAGGGCAAAAAACTGAAAGTATATTTGCCATTCAAAACTAAATTTGAGTTCCTGATGAGTCAGTCTGATCACGGGTAAGCCGAAATTCTCAAAATTATCAAAATTCTATTGTTGGGGGTTATTTTATTAGCAGTTGGCAAGGTTCTACTTTCGTCAGGCCACATCAGATACCTCAGGATGGAAAATTTTACCTGTTTATCTGTTGGGATGAGAAAAGTTCAGCCAATCAATCAATTAATGTGTGTTTCAGACAGAGAATTAGTGTAATTTTGTATTTGTATAAAGTGCGTGTGGGTATAAAGTGTGTGCGTATGTGCGCGTCCGACTGGAAGGAGTGTAATAAGGAGTGTGTGTGTATGTGTGTGTCATGCTATTCTATAACTGATAGTGTTCAAGTCCATTCGGTTCTTAGAGACATGAGTCTGAAATCAGCAGCATCGTGTAAAAGGCTGTTATAGATCCAGCGTTCCAGCTGTGGCCACTTTTACACAGTCGGGGTAATGAGCTCCATCATGGTCTCCAGAGCTCCATCTCCAGCGTCCAGTTTCCACTCATAAACCCGATTACCATGCCAACCTCGTGCCAAGCCGCCAATCAAACAATTCCAGCTCTGTTATCTCAGCCGTCCTGCTTGGGTAACATGCCCCTCTGCCAAAATACTACACGCCCACGCAACCCCACAACTCTGTGGAGGACTTTCCTTCTCCACCTCAGACCATGAGCAACTAAAGACTGAAGATGAGAACGAGCTGCATGTGGACAACAGGAGATCGTCATCACCACAACACCACCTCCAAGTTCTAATACTTTAATACAATACTTTTACATAAAAAGTAAAATCATTTCAAACATACCCATCTATTTATCTATCTGTCTAACCATCTATCTAACTGTCCAAAATAAATGTGCCATGTTACATGCTGGAGTTGCATATGTGTGTGTCTGCAGGTGTATGTGTGTATGTATGTGTGTGTTATGAATGTGTGTGTATGTGTGTATGCATGTGTGTATGTTGGTGTTAAAATGAATGCAATTAAGTGTGTGTGTGTGTGTGTGTGTGTGTGTGTGTGTGTGTGTGTGTCTGTGTGTGTGTGTGTGTGTGTGTGTGTGTGTG
>JBBPDE010041334.1:0-10017 GCA_037974605.1 Nannopetersius ansorgii
TGTATTAGAAGACTGGTTAGGTATGTGGGAGCTAATCCATTTAAAGCCTTGTATGTAAGTAATGCTATTTTGTAATTAATTCTGAACTGAACAGGTAGCCAGTGCAGGGATGATAATATTGGGGGTTTTTGACCTCACTGAAGGGCACACAAAATTAGTTGAACAGATAAATATACTCACTTGTTTAAAAATATTAATAAACGAAGAACCCAGCCATTACAAATAAAAATAGACACATATTTGGCAATTCCAACCATTCCTACCTCCATCCCCAAACACTGCATCCCACCCACCACTTACACAGTTGCTTTTTTATCCTACTCTGCCTTACTTTATTTAAAAGAAAGATGCAGTAAAGGGGGATAATTATGTTACTTTTTATGTTGGGGGCTACCCAGAATCATGTGTACTGTAGTGAAATAACAAAAGAGCTGTGTCCTGTGCTTTCTCCTGTAGGGGTGGAATTCTCTGTAAACTTTGGAAGGCCATCACAGAGCACAGAGAGAAGCCTGGCTGAGTCTGGTCCTGCCGGTCCCCTCTCTACTGCACTTTCAACTATTTGCACTTAAATGCATAATCCTCCATGCAATTATTTTTTTTAAATTGTACTATATTTTTTAAACAAATGGGAGGGTGGAAAAAAGCAGTCGTAAATGTCCAAGCCAGATTCCTGTAATGTTCAAAAGGAAATCCAGGTTAGGCACTGAACCTTTGAGTTGTTGAACCATTGATCTCTAATTAAATGACAAACATTTCTTTCGGGAATATCCATTCTATCACATATTCATGGCTGTCTATAGTCCATTCATATAGCAACACGATAGAACACAGTTTTTCTCTTTATATATAAACAGTCCCCATTTTATATATAATGTATTTAATTTGTATTTATTTTAAACATGACAAATGTATTTGTGTAATGCTATATATGATGACAATCCTCAGAATTAGCTGTGAAATAAAGTGACTTGTGCATGTTTTTTGTTATTGTTTTCAATAAAGACTAATGTAAAACAAGAATATTTCAATACTATACTGTATTTTACACAAATACATAAATGTAATATGAAACGATTGTTTGTGTCAATCATTTGCAAGTCAATTTTCATAGCAGACAGAACATACAGCTAAACAAGGTTTTTAAAATGTAAAGTATTATAAAGCAAGTTATTTTAACATAGTTTAATAAAACTAACATTTGAAGGACTATTAATAAGCAGAAATTTCAAAAGCAAAAATAAGCAAGAAATTCCTTGCATATGTCCAGTTTACTAATGTTATGAATGCTCTTCTACAATGTAATTGTAGTGTAATTACTTAATTACATAACAACAACACTTTTTCCTTTTACACTTTTTTGTTTTTGAAATTATTTCTGAGTTTTACAACTTAGTGGAATAACATTTGTTAAAACCGCACCAATGGCTAACGTGGCAGTGACGCCATGAATGGCGTTATAATAACTCGACGATTGATGCCACGTCAAAGCCACGAGGTTCACTGGACACGCACTAGGTAATGTGAGACTTATATTCTCTTGAATTTGAATCTATTCTTTTATCTGATCTAGATTTTGCACTATTCTTTGCAATATTTAAGATTCTGTTTTATTGACAAAAGTATCCTAATCCACTCATACCTGTTAAACTCAGTGCAGTTAGCGATATAAAGAGGAGCGTGCTCAAAATGGCGCATGTTCGGGCATGTTTACTAAATTTAGGAAAAGAAACTATGTTGAGAAGAAAGGAAATGAAAGGCCGTGTTCAAGTTCAGTCATTGAGAGATGAATTATTTCATGCAACCACACTTTTTAATATTTTTTTTTCCAGATAGCAACTGTTGAAGTTAAACTGGCATGAAGACTAAACACTCAGAACTTGCTTGTCCTACAAACGTCAAATCTAGGTGTTACATATGTTTTTTAACAGTGTGTTTACTATAGAAGGATGAAATGAAATGTTATGAATAGCATTACAATTGGCTGCCTATTGTTTTGTTTTGTTAAAAGGCCTAGAGTTGATTCTAGATATTGAATCTTTTTACGCATTAAATTTAGGCCAGGATGCATGTAAATGCCAGTTAAGCAAGTCACAGTGAAGTTCAATAATCATAATATGCCAAACTGTGACTTTTTCACAACAGTTTATTGTGGACTTAGTGATGTGGCTTGAAGCATGAAAGAATGAATGAACAGGTTCTCAGAGCTCCATACATTTACTCTCTTTCTGCTCCACCTCCCCAGGAGATACAGTATTGTTCAGACAGGCAGCACGAAACTCATTTTCCACAATGTCTGATATGAGCTGCTGGTTCTGCAGTCTAAACCCGCATGTGGGCAGAAGGCAGAGATAACTGAGGCAGCTTAGCATTTCCAATTCATATCTTGTCTTTGGACAAAGCTTCTGTTTTTTTATTAGTTCATGTTGATTTCTAAAACAAAAAATCAATAAAAGCTCTATACTACTATAAGAGTATCAACTGAAGAACAGAGGTTTACGTTTATTAACTATGCCCATTACGAAAATTATTAAAATAAAATTAATCTTTATAAAGTTTACCTTTTGTGTCTTGCGGTTTACGTGTATTGTATTAGTTCTGATAAGAAACTGTGCTCAAAGATTTTATTTTGTTAATCAGAAAGTGGAATAAGATTTCACTGATCATTTAAAGTAATATAACAGAAAAAAAACTATCTAACATTTCCTTGCAAGTTCAGGCTGGTGATTACAGTTGATCTGAGCTGGAAGAAGTAGTTCTTATTGCAGGCCAGCCACATAAAACGTGGAAGTTTGGTTGCAAGAAATGGTGTTTCTTAAATGGACTTGTGGGAAAGATTTGTTACAGGTAAATGATTTTAAATATTTCACTTTATTGTAGTCTGAACATACAAATAATTCTAGGAGTTGTCAGTAATAAATTGCTCTATTATAAATGGTGTTTATGACAAAAGTCGTTTATGAGTGATTTTCAGTTTTAGAAACATGCCAAAATCTTATTTTACAGCTCTTGGCTTGGGAACAAGAGACCGTGACCAGTTAAAGCTTGAATATGGACGTCTTATACGTAAGGTTGCCTTATTACTTCAAAAATGTTGGTAGCATGCTCTATAATCACCTGATGTTTAAATGCATGTGTGTGCTCTTTGTGTGCCATTATGTGTGTGTTTCTCTCAGATGCAGCTGGAAGTCTAAGGAAAAAAAAGTAAGACAAAGCTATGTCATAAATATGATATAACGCTTTTCTTACTATCTTTAGTGCAAAAAGGATAAGATGACAGACCTAAAAAGCATCTGTATGATTTTATCTTCCCAGATGTTTTTCTGACTTGAAGAAACTGATCACCACAGACTGGCACAACTATATCAAGGCAAATGGTCTTTACGGCCCACATACATTTAAATATACTTGTGTTCTTGACTCATTCCTAGTCGGCCTTCATTTTTGTCATGCTAAATACGAACGGATTCAATTACTTTTTCAATCAGACCTCACGTTATACTCGGTCATGAAATTCATGGATGCAGAAATGTACAATAAGGCCAAAGCTCTTTGGCTAATTAATTTAAATCTTTTGTCTGAAGACTGCAAGTTCAAAATGTCTAATGCTACTGTTAATGTTTGGAGTGAGGTCAAGGACCATTTGCCAATGTTTAGAGACATAAAATGTGCCAGAGACCATTTTTCTGAAAGCTGGCCAAATCGTGGAGCTGATGATCGCTTACATGAAAGCATGATAAGGTAAATATTCCTTAAGGATGCTATTGGCTCGCATTGAGTCTCTAAAAAGACATATTTTTAAGACATTTCTGCCACTGTAAAACAGTGTTAAAGACACATCACATTGGCCACATAACATGTGAAAGTTTAGTAGCAAGAAACTCGGCCTTCAGCGTGGTTCCCTGATTCTGACCTTTGAGGTTTTGCATGGTTGTATACATGCAGCTTCCATCTTAAATTTGCAATTTACTCCTCAGTGGAATAACTATATCTACTTAGATACAACTGAGAAAAAAATCTTTGATTAACCGGATTAGGTCATTCACAACTGGATGTTTTCAAACTTAACACATTTACAGGAGCTAAGCTTCTAGAACTTCCAGAATGTTTTCATTTTTATTATTTCATTATGAAACAGCTTGACAAGTGTTATTAGATGATTAACTGGGTTGAGTGGGTTACATTTCTTAGTTTTATTAATTAGAATTATTTGATTTTAGTGAGTTTCAGTGCTATGGAGAAGTGATACCTCTGGGCAACAACTATGCAGACCCCTGCTTTGTACTCATAAAGGTAGATGGGCATATCGACAACGCTCCTCCACGTTATATTGCGAAATGTGACAGGTAAATATTCATAAGTACATGATTGTGGAAATATGTTACCCTAATTTTGACAATACTCATCAGAATGCATTATCATTTTTATACATAATTATGTTGTTCTGACCTTTCTCTCCTTTTCTATTTCTCAGGACCTTTGAGCTCCAGTTTCTTCTTCTATGTAAGAACCCTGATACACACATGGTTGTGTGCTGTAACCTGACCGACAGATGGGTTTTGTATGATGATAACCCCAAGGAAGCACCTCATGAAGATTTCAACTTTGAGTCTGCGGATTTCAAAAATGATTACGCAGTTTTTCTGGTTGCCTATGTCAACATCACACAACCTGGACAATACAATGGTATGTCAGTGAAACCACTATGTACACTTCAAACATTTACACTTTCAGGGTTTTCAGACTTTTTAGCTGGCGTTATTAATTTTTAATGCATAAAGTTATAGGCATCACTCAATTAGCATCAGTACTGCATCCTTTTTTGTCATGAGATGCTATCCTTCTCACTATCACCCATTAACAAGACTTAAGCTGTGCAGACATATTCCCTGCTAGCAACACACCTTATCCAACTTATTAACTCATTAATACAGCCTTCCTGGGTTTAAGTTGTTTGGACAGTTAAACTGGGGTAGCCGTTTGACTTGTCTAGGACTCACAGGTATTTGTCCTTAGTAAACTTCAGTCTCAGCCATCGATCTCTTCATCTATTTTAGCTGAGCTCAATCAATTCCAGCTGTATGTAAAAAACAAGGTTTCCAGTAGCAACATTTATCGGACTTCTTAGCTCACCACAATTTTACAGCTACAAATTCCCCACTTGAGACTAATTAAGGTTTATCTTATCTTATCTTATCTTGAGATAATCAAACAAAAAATCAATAGTCAAAACTAAGGCACCTGCAATGAACAACAGGATGAACCCCCACGCTGAGCAATGCAAAAATGGCTGCAAGTGTCAGCAAAATTAGAAAGTGTGCATTGGTTTACTATGCCTTATGTTTTTACATTTCAAATTTTCTGAGCAGGTTATAACTTCTCTGTCTCTACTGTTTCAGAGTGTGTTCCAGTCCCTGAAAATGTGTTCAGACCTAATAATGGACCAACACCATGGAACTGGGAACCAGAATGAAGAGGAACTGAGGGGTCCCCTGATTGCAACCTGGTTCAATATTGTTTGCCAGGTTTTTGTATCTGACTAATTCAAAGTTGTTAGCCTTTTACATTGTATACTGTGTGTACTGCATTAAGAGTTGGCATGATGTGACAGGTTTACTCTGAAACTGAGAAATGCTGAGTCAGGTCTCGTAATGCTTTGAGACTGGAATGAACAATGACTCTACACAACATTCTGAATGGAGATTCTCTATTGACAAGAACATTTAGCTCGGATTTAGGTCTTATCCTTCCTTGAGAAACCAGCCCTAAATATACAGCATTTTTTAAAATGCTGCTTTAAAAAATGAAGAATATCTTGTATATGTCAACTGATGTGAAGCATTATCTGCCACAAGCAATGAGATATGCAGAATGATGTAAGTATCAATGCAAATATGGGGTGGTAGTGGCCTAGCTGGTAAAACACTTGCCTGTGAACCCGGTGACTACACAGTTGTCAGTTCAACGCCTCCCGACTTCCTACTATTGTGTTTTTTAACAAGACACTTAACCCTCAGTTGTTCCAGTGAAACTGTCCCTGTAACTAATGATTGTAAGTCGCTCCTGGTAAGAACCAAAATGCTATTAATGTCATGTAACACTAATGTAAACATAAATAAGAAAAAGAATCAATGTCAGAATTAAGTGATAACATTACCTTCCAACAGCTTAAAAACTCTCAGAACTGAACCCAGTAAAGAAACTCAAAGTACGCACAAGATTTTTTAAACGCTTTTACTTATTTTTTGCTCCAGGCTTGTTCTTTTGGCATTGGAAAACCATGGAGACCTGAAGCCGTTTTGTGTAGCAGCTGAGACAATAGAAAATTGGCTCTACCATACCTTAATGCTTTTTTACTGCTCTTCTCAGTTAATATTATTCATAATTTCATTTTATATCTTATACAGGGGTCCTTGAGTTACAACAGTCTCGACTTCGAACATTTTGAGTTTACGGAGCTCACTACGACTCCCACTCGGTTTACACCGTTAGTCATGTACTTACGAACTACATGGGCAAACTAGTTCGGCTGTGCACGATAGGACAAGGGAGGGAGTTTTTCTTTTCCTTTTTCTGTGCCTTGGTTACGTTTTTATGATTTTACAACAGCGTTAGGATGGGTAATTGAATCAGCTAAGGTGTGTTTCGACATACACCAAAATTCATGTTACATCACAGTCAAAGGAAAGAATGTGTGTCATAACACCCTGTGCAACAACATTTTTCAAAATTCTCATTCAACTATTATGGGCTTGTTGGATATAGAGATCTGCGCAGGACTCATTGTTAAATTCGGTCCTGCCCGTTACAGTAGGATAACAAATCCAGTACCACTCACTTCCTCATATAAATTTATATATTATTTCCTCCTGAAAGATATGGCAATCATCATCTTCAAAGAAATACAATTAAAACAAAGCAAGAATTTGAGGTTATGCATGGTTGTCGACCTTCAGCCTCAATCTGAGAGTATTATGATTGAAAATGGCTGTTTGTTCAATGGTTGTGATTGTCTGACTATGGGTTGAAATGTCCCTCTCTTTCTCGGCCAGATGTTAAGATTTTACCCAATCTTACTCATCTTTTGAGACCAAACAACCCAGCCTTTGGGTCATATCACATTTACAAGCACTTTTCAAAGAGCAGTATTTTGTTTGGGAATATGATCACTGGCGAAGGAATAGACCACCATTACAAAGACAGATATTTGAAATGTGTTGTCTCTCATAGAATTATGATTTTTTTTGTTAAAATGTTTATTTATTCTTGTACTTCTACTCCTTTAGTATTATTTTTGCTGGGGTACCTTAGCCCTACACGTGTCAAGTTCTATATTTAACCCAATGTTTTTCAGAGTGAACTGTATCTGTATTTGTGTTGAAGGCAATTTACTCCTCAGTGTTCCAACGTTCCTGCCAGTGTCTATATTTGTATTCATCATTTATCAATATTCACTGAATACGAATCAAGTTGAAGACACGTCACGCAGGTCACCTCACGTCAAACCGGAGCTGGTCCATATCTTTACAAGAGATGTTTGATTTAACTTCATTATGTATGTTTGCTTTTCTTCAGCACAATTGGACAACTTATGTGAAATAAAATTGTTAAACATCTACTTTCAAAAATATGTTGTTTTCAATACTCATTTTAATGTTACATATTGTATTCCAATTGGTTGCTCAGGTTACTTATATAAATAGTTGATTCTAGATATTGGGGATTTTTTAGACCAGGATTCAAGTAAATGCCAGTAAAGCAAGTCACAAATGAAGCTGAAATATCATGTCAATCGGAGCTTTATCCACAACACTGTATTGTGTCCAAAAAAAATGAATAGTTTTAGAAGCATGAATTCACTGATGACCTCAGCAACAGCAATTAATATGATAGACCATGAAAATTCACAATAATATTAACAAAAAAACATCAGAATTGCTTTTATGAATACAGATAACATTTGATCATAGACTGTCATAAAAAGAAATATTTACCTGCTTGATCAGAACTTCACTGAAATCACTTAAAATCGTGCAGGAATGAGATCCAGCAAACACTTCCACTCTGATTAAGGACATTTGGATTAATGTTTTTTCAGCTTCATGCTGTTCTCAGAACTTCATGCTGTTTAAAATGGCCATTTATGCATTCCACCGCCCCAGGATGAACTTGTTCTGACAAGCACAAATCTACTTTTTCAGCTTGTCTGATGTGTTGGTGGTGCTGGTGCCAATGCCAGCATAAGATAACTGATAAAAAAAGCGCTTACCCTGAGGGAATTTTTTTGTTATTAGCAAGCTCAGTACAACAAGAAAAATAAAAGTTAATAAAACACGTTTTTTTTTAATTATGGAAGAATTTTTAATTAATGTTAGTGATGATTAATAACTTTTGTTTTAACAAAAATAAAAAAGCAATATACTACCGGAGTAAGTAAAAAAGAGAGTTTTTATTCAGTGGTATTTATTGCAAAAATTCATACAATGTATTTCCTTTCTTATATTTATCTTTTCTATTTTGTCTTGCTGTTACTTTTATTTTAAAGGTTTTGATAATGCGGAAGGCGGAAGACATGTCAGAAGTGCGGGAAGTTCGTCTGTTGAGGCTGTCAATAATATTGTGGTTGTCAGCGGTATGGGTTTACTGGATTGGCTCCGTTTAGGTAAATATATGTTACTGTATTCAGATGCTTTTCATGTTATTTTAGTCTTAGCCAAGTAATGAACGTAGGTGATAAATCATGGAGATGCAGGTATAATTTAATGTAGCTGGGATAGGCTCCAGTCCCCCCCGACCCTGAATGCAGGAATAAGGGGTAGATAATGGATGGATGGATGGATGGAGTGTCCTAGCCGATGATTAAGATGCTCTTGTACTTGAATACCAAGCTAAAATTCCCTGAAGAGTTAAAATATGGAAGGCAAGTCTGAACAGAACTGTTCACTAGCTACAAATTTAGAATATGTACTCGTACTCATACTTTTACAGCTTTTGGCTTAGGAGTGAGAGACGATGACCGAATAAAGCTTGAATACAAACGTCTTAAAGGTAAAGTTGCCTGGCTACTATATGAATGTTGGTGGAATGTTGTTGGCATCTTTAATCACTTAAAAGTTTAAATGTGTGTGTTTTTTTCTTTGTGTGTGGGTGTCAGGTGAAGCTGCTGACATAAGAAAAGAGAATGTGTAAGACAAAGTTATACCATAAATCCTGTTGTCCTGCATTTTAAGAACAGGGATAAGATTTAAAGACCTAAAAGTCATTTGTTTGATTTTATCTTTCCAGGTCTTTATCTGATTGGGAGAAACTGGTCACAACATACTGGCACAACTATATAAAGGAAAATGGTCACTACCGTTTTTTACAACTTAAAAATACATGTGTCCTTGACGCATTGCTAATTGGCCTTCATTTATGTTATACTAAATATGAAAGCATTCAAGAACTTTTCAAGTGTGACCCTACATTATACCCAGTCATGAAATTCTTGAATGCAAAACATTACAACAAAGCAAAAGTCCTTTGGCTGACTCATTTGAATAGTGTATCTACAACCTACAAATTTAAAATTTCTAAAGCTACTGTTGATGTTTGGAGTGAGGTCAAGGACCATTTGCCCATGTTTAATAACATAATATGGGATAGTGACCATTTTCCTAAATGCCAGCCATATCATGGAGCTGATGAATTAATGGCAGAAAGCACTAAATGGTAAATATTCTTTGATCTTGTTTATATAAGGAGCTTGGAAGCTTGTAAAAAACATTATGTGTATCATTTGAAGAAGTTGACAAATTACCATATACAGTGAGGGACCCTGTGATTTTGCAAGTTCTTCCACTTCATGGAGAGGTCTGAAATTCACATTGTAGGTGCATTCCCACTGTGAGAGACAGAATGTAAAAAAAAAAAAAATCAGGAACTCATAAGTATTTGAATTCTGGCAAGAATTCTGGCTCTCAAAACCTGTTACTCTGCCTTTAAGAAGTCCACCTCTACTCCACTTAGCAATCTTAATTA
>JBBPDE010041362.1:0-10016 GCA_037974605.1 Nannopetersius ansorgii
ACTTCGTGCTTGGACCCCTAATAATCAGTAGAAAAACAATATGGTTCCTACGCACTTCGTGCTTGGACCCCTAATAAATAAATAGCATGGCATGTGCACACTGAGCTATACAGGAAGTAAATGAATGGTGGGAAAGAGTGACGTACCTTTGTGCCAACTGTAATATCATGGACGCTGCTGAAAAACAAAGTTAACGCATGGTCAGACATGATAAAGCCTATTATCTGAAAACAGCAATATATCAAAAGACAAAGACGCAGCAGAGATTTGTGTTAAGATTTGTATAGACATATTTTAAAAGAACACATTTTAAACACAGGCACCTGAAGGAAAAAGGTTATGCTTTGGCACACATTCCATTATGTTACGTCTCAGGAAATATGCCCCTACCTGATACACAATCAGCAGTTTAGAGATGTGAGATGTGTTTTAACTTTAAAGTGGTTCATCCTGTTTACTTTGAATAAGTGTAAGTCAAAAATTTAGTGTTTCAATATTTCAGCTTTCTCACAGCACATCAAACAAAAAACTGGTAATTTTCACTTACGTTTCTGATACACACACTGTCAATGTAACAAAAAACCTCAGAGCTCAATCTTCTAATGAATGTTACTAGAATAGAAAAGTTCCATAACTCTTGTCTCCTGTAAAGTATGCATTCAGGAGATACGTTTTGATGCAACAGCACTGATCTATTTATCACCACTGATAAATATTTATAGATTAAATTAAGAGAGAATTGACATACGTGTAGCCATATTCAGAAGTGTACATACAGGCTGACGTCAAATAAACATAGACAGATGATGAATGGAAAGATACCAAAGGGACAGACAATGAACAGACAAACAGACAGACATTTAGAAAGACAGACAAACAGACATATGGAAGGACGGACATGGACAGAAAGAATGGAGTACATTTGTACTTCTATCACAAGGACAGATAGACATGCATATAGATTTCTAGGTTTTGCTGTACAGCAGTTGTGCTGTAATAATTATCAGTGGCAAAACGCTGGCACTCAAAACTAAAGTTCATGATTACAGGCAAAAAAAAAAAAACTTACTCTATTTCGTTGACGTAGCTGGATCCCAGAGGATACAAATCCGCCTCTAAACGTCTGTAAAAGAGCAAAAAAGCCAAACAAGAAGAGTAAGAAGAAATAATTGAAAGTATTGAATCTTTTAATACAAGTTCAGGCTGCTGTGGGCTCTCCAGCCTCCCAGTCCAGAAAGATTAAACCCAACGACACGTTAACGTTTACACATTTCAGCAACAGCAAGGTGCAAAGACCAAAAAACACATTGTTAACGCTTGTTCGGCTTCCTTACAAACATGTAGTGAACTAAAGAGGAAAATCCAGCCAATTAGAAGCAAAAACACTCCTCTGCGTGGAATTAAAACAGGGTTATGTTGAGCTGGGCAAGTTAAACCGATTTGTTAACGTTAGCCAGCAACAAGGCGGAAACTCAGACACGTTTTCCAGTGGAAGTACAGAAATAGCTGTCAAAATACACTTAGAAAGTGCTTTACTTTTCACCAGTGTTTACCAGTTTAATGAAAGTTAATTTACGTTGATATAAAGCTTTAAAGTGTAACATCTCATCTGCAACAGGTACCCGATTCTCAACTTTGTGTCTGAGGACACGTCGCTAGCTACCAGAGCTAACATCCAAGACAACACGACCCTCGCAGATAAAACTTCAGATTCGAGTGGGCTAAATGGTACAAACATCGACCTAACCGGCTCAAAAAAGAAGAAGGGCGGCTTAGCAACTTAAAGGAGACGTTTCTCATAGTCAAATAGGTCCATATACGTGATTTTCCTGCTTTGAAGCTACTCACCCGTCCATGGCACTACACAGAACTACAGTCCACACAGTCGGGTGGAAGCAAGCGGGAGACTCTTATAGACTCACAAAATGGCGGAAAACCCCCCGGCGCTCGTTTATTGGTAGAAAATTTGACATGGGCGGGATTTCAGAGACAATCCGGTAACGGAATTGGAGCGACTTAGACGTCAGTCTTAAAAGGCGGTTTAAAACTTTGGACGAAACTTTAGGGAAGCTGAAGTGACGGTCGATACCACCGATTTTCTCTTCTCTACGATACCAATGTATCAGTATACCGATACTACTGACACATCTGCATTAGTATTAGCAAAGGTTTAAGTGTACAAAAGGATACGCCCTCTACAAAGCCACATTTTAATGTGGCCTGCGCAAAGGTCAGGCATACACACGCTTTACGGACAAAAGTATTGGGACGTACCTGTTTGCCAGGGTTTGTGTTTGTTTCAGCAGACCAAGATATTTTGGAGAACGCCATGCTTCCAACTTAGCGGACAGTTTAAGAAAGAACCTTTATAGTGTACTGATCTCAATACCGATACGAAGAAACATGGTAAAATTCTAGTTCACAGTCTATCACAAATAAAGGCATTACATCTATATTGCATTAGTATTAGCAATAGTATTAGCATCGAACAATTTGTTTCATTGATTTTCTAAGTGTAAATAAGTACACACTCCCTACAAAGACACATTTTAACACAAATTACAGTTTATCTGCTGAATTTAGCAGACAAAAAATGGCCTGAGCAAAAGTCATTTTTTCTCCAATGCATTTAATGCAAAACAGAATAAATAGAAACATTAACATTTGCAGAAACATGTGATATGCTTAAATGTGTACTTATTTTCACAAAACATAAGGTGTGCAAACATATACCTTAGTAAACTGTATGAAACAGCTGCATTTGATCTTCGATTAAATCTGACTATTTTCAGTTTACTGAAAAATCAAGCTACTCCAGTACTGATGCAGTTGTTAAAGTATCTGGACACAAATTCTACGTAAAACAAGAGACGCCACACTAAACTTCCATATTATGCTGATTAGTTTTATCATGTATGTTAAAAACATTCAAGGTGATTGAATTAGATCAAAAAACACAATCTCTTTAACTGGTTGAGAAAAGGTAAACATGTATTAGGGTCCAAGGTCACATTTTATCGCTCTTCTTAGGCACTAGTTGCTTATTAGGCCATTCAAAGCTCAGATAGTAAAAATGAGATTACTGATAATGAAACGAAAAGAAAAAATATAGAAAAAGTGTCACAGTGATTGTAAATGTGCACAATTTCTTTCACTGAAAGCTCTATAAAATGTAAAGCTGAAGCTAGGCTACTAATCCTTACTGTCTGTTTTCTCTCAAACACATAATCTCAGTTTAAAGCACTAACCTTCCTTAAATGCTTTTGGATTTATTTCACTTAGTGCTATAAAGAAATCAAGTACACATACTTATGTGTAAAATAAACAGGCTATGCTACATACATTAATGGGATATTACCTGTTAGACTCAAAGGCTTTTAATACATAAACAAACACTGTCTAAGTAAAGTAAAGAAGTAAAATGTAAAGGAATGTGATACTAAGTTCAAACAGCTTAAAATCCATTTGCCTTTTTAAAACAGAATCACTATTTAACATTATTTTATTATTATAACAATATACTTAATATACTTCTGTTTTTACTCTGAAAACATTGCTTCTGAAGTCCATAAGGTGGCGCAAGACTTTAGTCTTCTTTTGCGTCACAGTGGAAGCTGGAAAGGAAGTTTTAGTCACCAGGGCAGATGGCAAAATATATTGTATTGTGATTATATCGCATTGTTGACATAATTAAATGGAAATGGGGGGCTGTGGGCTTTGGCTAGGGCCACAAAAAGTGTCTATAACTTATATGTGACCAAAAATAAGGTATAGCCTCTTATTGTGGCCCCAGCCAAAGCCCCTCCACCCGCCATATCCATTTAATTATGGCAACAATGTGATGTTATCACAATACAATACTTTTTGGCGATTCTTTGACTTGAAAGTAGATGGTGCATTAAATATGAGCAGTTAAACATCTTAATGTCTTTAGCTAGCCGTTTAAATGTTTAAATGCTTATATAGCATGCGTAAAATGTGGCCTGAGCAAATGTCAGGCACAAACATTTGATGTTTTTTTCCCCCAATTTGCAAAAAACAATAGAAAATGTGCATTAATATTAGTAGAAAAATGGCCCTTGCAATGGCTCTGCAGCTCTAGCAATTCCCGAGCGGTTACAGTATGCTAAGTGGATGCTAAAGTGGTACAGTGTGGTTAAGGTGGCTGGTAGGGGTAGGTGTTTGCCGGAGTGTCTCAGGCTGTTGTTAGGGTGCTGCTGGGTGGATTCTATGGTATTGTACATCATTATTAGCAAATGCTTTCCCACCATTCATTCCATTCAAACATACCATTCCAGTAAACACAGACACCTTAGTATTTCTGTTAGTCTGCATTTTTTGGGAGGATGATCCAATCATTTTATAGCGCAGACGGAGCACTGGTACAGTGACCCAATGTTTCACTCTTTTCTCACATAAATAAATTACATACAACCAATAATCCATGGAACACTTCACAGAACGTGACCAGAGCCAGGCAGTGAGAATCTACCATTTGGGCTGGATATAAATCAGCCTTGTTGTTAACCATCGCTATTTTTCTTGCAATCTGTAGATGGTGTTGCTGCTCAGAGAGCCACAGGAGTCCAAAATGGAAATATGGGGAGGAGGTAGCTCAGTGGGTAGGATATTTGCCTCCAGACCAAGAGGACATGGGTTTGAATCCTGCCTTCAGCAAACCACCACTGGGTCCCTGAGCAAGACCCTTAACCCCAAGTTGCTGCAGAGAGACTGTGCCATGTAGGTAGGGAATGGAAGTCGCTTTAGATAAAAGTGTCTGCAAAATGCTGTAAATGTAAAATAGCAAACTTCAGTTGTAACAGTGAGTGAAACCATGAAGATGAAGCCTTTTTCAGTGAAATTTGTTTCATTTACAAAACTAGAAGCCAGTGGGATTTTCATCTTCATGGGCGAGTATACATTTATAAAAATCTTTATTGTGTTATGATGCTGTTAGTCATTGAATGATGAGCACTTTATAGTAGGGGTTGCTTATCCACCCTCTCTTTCCCCCCTCATTACTCGCTAGCAGCCCAACACAGAGTCCCATTTCATACAGTTAGTCTGATAATAGCAAAACACGTTTTGCATTGATATAGGGTAAAAAAAATCAGCTGTGTAGTACTCTAACCTTTTTTGTCATAATATTATCTCAAAATATTGCAGACAAGTATTCATTTTTATTTATGTAATATTACTTTATAATTTCTACATGTACATGCATTTATTTTGATACCTGTCTACTCTGATTACACTGCTTCTGAAGTCCACTAGGTGGTGCTAAACCTTGTTCGTCTCTTGCGTCTAGCAATTGGAAAAGAAGTCTGAGTTACTGAGACGCTGTAGAGCCAGAAAAAGAAATGTTCAGAGAATAATAGTGTACTGTGGCCTAAATATCAAGACGATATCATAATATTGTCTCTGTGGCAATTCCCACCCTTACTAATTGGCCACAATGGCTGCAACCGAAAGAAGTTATACTTTATTTTGATTTATTACTTTCTTTGAGAGTGAGAATGGAGTGAGCTTAGATCTCATTTACATCGGCTGCCCTTACAGGTAACCTAGAAAACCAACTGAAAGTGACCATTAATTGGGAATAGACTTTATGGATCAATGTGAATAATAGCTCATGTTCAGTAAATGATATGGAGAATGGAAGCCACACCTGAATTTTATCCATAGTAAACAAACATTTTTTTATTTGTTATATTCCTGAAACACTTGGACCATAACAGGCACTGGTCAAACCAACGAAGCACCTAAGACTCATGACATTGATCGAAATCCACAAAACGCGGCCTACTGTCCCACACACAAACTCACACACCACCACGACAGAAACCAAACATGGAGAACGTCTTTACTTCTGAAACGTGAGGAAACGATTCAGATCATTCCTGATCAGAAGGCAACATCCACTCGGACAGTGATGAACGTGAGAGTTTTTCTTTTATTATTCAGACATGATCCATGTGAACAATGATGAAAGGTGTAGAGCGCATCAGTTTTGGCCAAAAACAAGAAAAAAACACTATAAACATACAGTAACTGCAAGCACTGTACATCAAACGTTAAAGACCCACCTATCCGTCATCCTTGAATTAGCGGGAGATGCAGCGAGACCAGATTTCTAGTCTCAAACAAGACGTTTTTCAGTGACAATAATGAAGGTTTTGGGTATTTTGCCATTATTGCTCATAAAACAATAACCCTCCTGTTAGAAATGAATTCATCTAAAATGTGGTGTGAATTGCAGGTTAATTGGCCGATCCACATTCCGTCCACAAATGCATTCTTTACATAGCAACTGTGGTTGGGTTTAAGTTTTGACTGTTTAAAGATTCTCACTGAGATTGATCACATATTACACAATAATTACATACCAAATATTACACTCACTTCAATATTTAAGCTGTTCTGTTCATTTCAAATGATATTTTGCAACATTTTTGGTGTTCGATATAACAAAAGAGTAACAAAAGTCTCCTAAAGCCGAAATGAAGCAGGAATAAAGAAAAATGTTTTCAGAGTAATATTAAGAATTCATTATATTTCAATCTCACATCTTAAGGGCATAAAAAAAATGTAAACAGACAATTCTATTTTCATTTAATATGGAATTTCTGAAATATTGATTCAAACGTGTAAAAACGACTTCCCCCCAATTTGTCTGTAATGTAAAATTGAACACTGTATACGCTACTACTGTATATAAAGTAATAAAACATTAATATGTTGACAAAAATTAAGTTTGCTGTGTTCTGTAAATGTCTGATCTCAGAGTGCATCACTTCTATGACTTTTATTTTGCTTTTTCTTTTACTTTTTTGCCAAGCAGACAAGATGGCCTTATTGTTTCCAACCTGCCTAATTTCAGTTCATTTCAAAACGCTGTTCTAGCTCATTAGCATAGAATTTTAAATAGAAAACTCATTGTGTAGTGACTCCAAATGAGCACTGAATAATATAGATTTAACCGCTTTTACAGAATTATCTAGCCAACTTAGTCACATACTGTTTGTATTACAATATAAACTGAGTTACTCTCTTTGGTTTTAATGGGATTTTTACTTAACCCAGCCTGTCTAACCTAGCAACAGTAGCTATGGAGGAACACATCTGTCGGACGTGTATTTTTGAGAAAATGGAGAACTGGGACGGTCTTTTGTTTTCGTCGATCTGAGCGAATCGTATCCACTTGCAGCGTGAACAGTCAGAAATACATCACGTATATTTACACGTTTCGCTCCACCATGGCGTGCGGTCGTGAACTACAGTCTAGGTACCAGTCCTCACAGTGGTTTGAGATGATCGAGACAAAAAAACACACAACACATATATTATAAAAACATAACTTTGTAACTTGTCAATATAATAATTTCATCTTATCAATAAGGTCATATTTCAGAAACACTACTATGAGAGAGATAAATAGCTAAATGTTCGTCGTATCGGTGTCCTTCGTTTTCCGTTTAAAATAAGACGAGTGAAAAGACACAAAAAAACTCCATCAGGTGGAACGCCTCTATTTTCTGTCCATCCACGAGTACTGAACATCATAAGATTACATAATGAAAATATATGTTTATATATATATTTATATATAGAAATGTCAAGACAGAAATATAGAAAAATATTAATAGAAATTAAACAAAAAAGAAAAGAAAAGCGTACTGGACAAGAAGTTTTATATATAATATATGCACAGTGAAAACACCCGTGTTCAAATAACCCACCCAGTGTGGACTCAGAGAAACACTGCGGGGGTCAAAGCTACAGGCGGTTTCGCTGTGAACTACACACAGCTCTGGGCGAAAGTCTTGGACCACCTGAGAGAATCAGATTTAAAGCTGTTGATCCAGACAGTGTTTACAGAACAGAACTCAGCTGTACTACAATAAACTAAGCTTTTATTATTTCTTAGTGTATTATGTTTATTTGTTTTTGCTCAAATTTTATATGGTATATAGGGTATCCTGGATAGATGGATGTCCTCGGGTTATGACATATTTCCAATTACTATGACACTGACGTAAATGTGGTGTATTTTTGGTGCAAAAACACTACTAAGCTACAGAAAAAGGAAAACTTTTTTTTCTTTTAACCCACTTCCTCAGCTGTCCCAAGACTTTTGCTCAGTTCTGCATGTCTTGCCGAGTTTTTCCTCGCAACGCTGACGTTGTAGGTTGGGTTGGTTTTTTTTCGGTTGGAGAAGAGTCTGAAGTGAAGGGCTAAGGCTCACATGACAGTGCAGCACTTGCACGGCTGTTTCTCCTTCTTGGTCTCCTCGTCTTTCGCCTCCTCCTTCTTCTTCTCGTCCTGGTTCTTCTCAGGGCTGGACGTGGTGCCGTTCAGAGGCGTCTGCTCGCCCTTCGTGCCCTCTGTCGCTCCTTTACTCTCTCCGTCCTCGATAACCACGAACTCTGCCTTCACCGTGTCCTCGATGCCGAGGGCCTTCTTGGTCTCCGCCTCGTCCTCCACGTTCTTGTAGCCCATGAACACCATGGTAACCGGATGCTCCGCGCTGGCGTTTTCGATGGCGGCGTCCGGGTTGGTGCACTGCAGCTTCGCCTCAATACCTGTTACAGCTTTCTTGTTGCTTTCCTGGCCGGGCTGGTGCACGCCGTTCTCCACTGCAGGACGGGAAACAAAGAGAGATTTAAAAATACTTTGAGCCCAAAACAACCCTGAATGTGGACGACCAGCCAACACAACATGTGCTTCTTTTGTTTTGCAATCAAGCTACAAGGCTACATTTTTCTTTTTATTAAAGCAATAATATCTCCAAAATGAACCAATATAAATCACGCAAGAAATAAGTAAATAAAATTTAGAAGTTAAAAAATGATAAAAAATAAAATCATGAACAAACAATAGATGCCAATATACAGATTAGGAACTTAAATGCATATTTTGAAAAGTTGTGTTCCTTGCATTGTAAATGTGTGCAGGACTTTTATTTTGTAAGCGTGAAAGATCACACTATTAGAAGGGCTAATCAATCACGGCAAAAATCACAAGTCAGAATGTTTTGTTCAATATTGAGATCATAATCATTTAACACGATCACTCACTGACTTTGGAAATATTTTTCCAACAAACTTGTATTTTAAACAGTTATTTTTCTTGATAATGTAATTCAATTGAAAAAAAAACCAGTAAAATAATGCGCACTGTCAGGAGTGGCCAAAATTGTAACTGTAAATAAAATTTGAGCAGCCTGTTACATTTTTTTGAAACAAATCAAGGTAAACTGTCATTTCAAACCTTCTTTAGTTTTGCATGAATCAACAAACAAACTAATAAGTTAAGATTCAAAAGTGTGATCTATAGCCCTAAACTGCTTGCTACATATCTTTCACACACCTAACTTGTATTTGCTGAAGGGGGTTCTGTTTGGGGGCTTTATTTGGGTTAAACTGTCCCTTTCAGTACTCTAGACTGACTGAGACTGTGGGTGAAGTGTGTGATTCGTACCTTTCCCAGGACCATCAGGCGTCTGAAAACAAGAACAGAAAAAGAAAGCTGTATTTTTTACACTTTCATGTCTAAACTTCTGGAGTCTGGACTTTCAGCAAAGGTAAATGAATATAAATATAAAATATAAATATACACACACACATACTGGGGTTGACAATTAATTTTGCTCTAGTACTGTAATGAGTACCTACATTAGTGAATTGGTACGCACCCAAATTCAACATTTTTCACCTTTCTATGGGTGCTGGAACCGTTACAACCACCCCCCCCTCCCCTGCCAAATGGTGCTGAATGTGCAAACTGACTTTTAACCTAAATTACGGGTCTAGTCACCCGCAGGAATTATTCAACACCATAAATTTTAAATCAACATTCTAATATGATGGGTGGGGACGCAGTGACTGAAAACTGGTGCGCATTTGTCGTAGCACATGCACCAATTCTTGCTTGCGTATATGTATATATATATGCACACACACACACACACACACACACACACACACACACACACACACACACACACACACACACAC
>JBBPDE010041373.1:0-10016 GCA_037974605.1 Nannopetersius ansorgii
TAGAGGCTCTTTGTTCTGCTTGAATGATTCATACGTAGGTCACTGTGTGTCTTAACCAACAGAAACATTCCTCTGAAGCTGGTCAGGTTCAGGGACTGGACTGGAAATGAGAGACTCTGAAAGTCCTTCGGGAAGCCTGGAGAACTGATCCTCAAGAACACATTAGAATACATTAAAGTCTGGATCTCTGGAAGCAAAATATGAAAAAATGAAGGGGCTCAAGACTTTTGCACAGTACTGTGTGTGTATATATATTGTAGAGGAGTGTATTTTTGGTGGCTGGAATGTAAAAGGTTATTGTAAATGACTTGCTTTGTTAATTTAATTTCTTCCACTACTTCATAACTTACATTCAACATGTTACAGACACCAAAACTGACCTAATGTGGGGTCGGTCTCTCTCTTCTTCTCTACCTCACACACACACACACACACACACACACACACACATACCAGCCAGTGCAGCTCCCAAACACAGCAGCAGGTTTGACCTTCGTTTAGGGACTAATGAGGCGTAAATGTAAAATAGCGAGAGGTTTAACGACGCCCTCGTTTCAAGGAACGTGTTGCTTCAGCCGCTCTGCCTCTGTTTATCAAACACACTCCTCGGCGTTCGCTCGCAGCTCCGGCACTGCCGCGCGGCCAACAGGTTTATGATGACACCATTGCCTGCAGGTCTACCTCAAATTCCAGCCGTGACCCCCTAATGTTTCTACCTGCCAGTTAACTCCTACACCTCCAGCTAAAAGTGAACTCGGGTTATTCAGTCAGCCGAATTCCAAAAGTCCTGCCTCTGCAAACGCCTTCACTTCAGGTCTCTCACTGTGGCTGCTGTGTCACTATACTGACGAAAACAAGATTTATAAACAACAATCCTACAGGATTAAATAAGATATTATTCAGATATGAATCATTAAACATATTGGTCGGTAACAACTATGAGTGATTCTGTATCTACTCCGAATGATACACTATGAATTAGTGACAGGTCTGTAGCCGTGGAAGTGAGGTATGAAAGTGTGAACCTACATACAGACCCCTTAATATACACCAAACATGATTAATCAATAATACTACTGTGCATTATTTTAAACACACATACACATACACACACAAAACCACTCAGTATAGAATGCATGGCCTCTGTTATCCCATAAAGAACACAGTATAATTAATATTCTGTCTAATTAATATGCATGACACTCACCACCACAGTCCAATGATGTTGACTGGACAGAGGAGGATGAAGAAGAAGGCCAGCTGTGCTCTGGATTTGGGGCTCATGGTGCAGGATCTTCTCAGAGAAGAAGAAGAGGAAGAGGAAGAGTGTTATAATCCAGAAGAGCTTGTTGTTCCTGCTGGTTTGCAGCTGGGCTTCAGCTTTAGCAGTTCAGAGCAGCGTCCTCCTGTCCCGGACCTTCATCCTGATAATCCTCGCGGACTGACGAGTCCTCGCGCGCTTCAGCTCGAGGGTGCTCCCACGTCCAGCCCCCTCCTGGGCGTCAGAGCCCCCCACCTCCACCCCCCTCCCTAGAATCCTGCTCTATCACTTCTGCTGATCTTCTTCTTCTTCTCTTTCTCCTTTGAGTCTCGTCTCCAAAGCTGCCGAACTTTCCACACTTTCCAAAAGTAGCTCCAGGTGACCCTCCCTCCCCACCAACTCTGTGCATGCGTGATGCGCTCGCGCTGAACAGAGGACCTTTCTTAAAATAGAAATGAAGAAGAAGAAAAAAAGAAGAGAGTAGAAGAGAGACGATAAGAGAAGGTGCAGAGTGCTGAAGTTGAGGCTCCTGTGCGCGCGCGTCGGTGAGTCTCTGTCGGAAATTAAAGAACCCGAACCGCACGTTCACGTTCAGACACGACACAACGAGCGCGCGCGCTCTCTGCCAGCGCCTGACGTCACACCCCGAGCCCTCGCGCGCCACACCGGGCTCCAGACCCAAATACATCATAATCAACAGGTATCAAACACACAACAAATACATTAAAACGCACAATGAACACACGATTAGCACATTCTAAACATAAATGCGCAATAAACGTCACGAATACACAGCATAAAAACGCGACACACCATAAACAAAACAAATATACACATCAGAAACGCACAGAAAACATATTAAAGCAACCACACATATTAGAAACGTGTCATAACATATACTCGCACAATAAACGCGTCATAAACACATCATAAACAGAATATAAACACTCCATAATAAACACATCATAAACTCAACATAAGCACATACATCCACAATAAACCAATTATAAATACAAAATAACCACTTCATAAAACACGCCACAAGCATCATAAACACCATGAACACAAACACGTCATAAACACAATATAAACACATCAACGACATCGCTAACTCATAATAAACAAAATATATTCATACCATAATAAACACAAAACATCCACGTTATAACACATACAGCCACAATTAACATACCATAAACACAAACATAAATGCTTCATACATGCTCTATAAAGCCGTCATAAACACTACATTAACATTATTTCATAAAACAGATTCTAAACACTACATAATTTACACAAACCACATCATAAATATGCAATAACCACATATAAGACATCACTGCGCAATAAACAATATATAAAACATTACACAATAAAGATGAACACTTCATAAACACATAAACATTCTTCTTCTTCTACTTTCAGGTGCTTCCGATTAGGGGTCACCATTACCACACCATAATAAACACATAATAAATATTCTTCTACTTTTGGCTGCTCCGATTGTTTCCTTCTAAATAAACACGTGTGAATGTTTAAATTGTGTGTTAATTATGTCTGTGTTTATGACGTGTAAAACAAACACATTACTGTCTTAGCAAATGTTCATAACATTCAACGCACTGGATAATCCATCAGAAATTGATATGTATTTTAAAGGTTTGAACCTTTAAAAATACAGAAATTACTGAATAATTTATAGTAGATACTGAATAATTAATGAAAACTAACACAGAGGACCTACTAAATACATTTGTTTTCTAGCAGATATTGAATAATTCACAGTAGTTACTGAATAGTTCACAGTGAGTGTAAGGTTTTTGGGGTAGTCACTGAATTATTCATATTACAGTAAATAAATCATATGGGATACCAGCTAATTCAAAGTAGATACTAAATAATTGATAAATACTAAAAAGTTGGCAATAGTTACTGAATAATTAATGTAATTGTGTGCAGTATTACTCTTTTATATGTGCAACATGAGCAATGATTGGGGTGAAATATTACAGGGTGAAATGTGAAGTCTGTTATGATGCATTATTACTGTCACTGACGCATTATCACTGTTTCTGGTGCATTATTAATGTCTTTATCAGTGACTGCTGCAATCAAACAACTGAGAACACTCCAATGAGTACCAGAGCTCTTACATTTTTTTCTACATACACACACACACACACACACACTATATTTTTCATATTTATCTTTTTGGATCTTTTGGATCTTTTTTATAGTGTATTTTTATACTGTACAGTTTTTATTCAATTGTTTTATTCTTTCCTTTGTTCTGTCCACTTTCTGCTGTAATAGTGCAGATTTCCCACTTGTGGGACTAAACGATTTGTCTTATTTTATGTCTGTCAGTTGCTAAATGAATAAATGAAACTGAATAATGCAGTTCATGAATAATGTACAGTAGTTACAGATTACTGAATTGTCTGTTACGGATTGTAATCAGAGGTTAATAGACTGATGAGCCCATATGGATGTGTTTGAGTGCAGATGTTTGACCGAGGGTGGGGCGTTGGGGTGTTGGGGCCAGGAGTGTATTTATACAGAGCCGAAGGCTGGAGATGGTTGAGGTCTATGGAATCTCATTTGGCAAGTGAGTTAATATTACAGCCTCCCTTTGATTTATAAATGACTTTTTGACACATCAGGTCAGTAAAAACACTCGGGCCAGCCGCAGGCCATCAGTCCCATCGTCCCCATCAAAAGGACTCTCGCTGTAATTAATGGCAGCTACTTAAAGTATAATTTGGTGAAATATTTATACTCCTCCCCCACCACAGATAATGCAGCAAAACAAGTACTGGAAGTCTATACCTCACCAGTCAGCATGCTGGCTTACATCACACACTCACCTCAAACCACATTCACTCAAACAGACTCGCTAATAGTAATAATAGTAGTAATAGTGGTAGCAGAAACACTAGTGCTACTCAGAGTTGAGATTATTTCATAACAATACAGTAACCCCTCAGTTTTACATGGATCAACATTTGCGGATCTGCGAAAAGTTTTCAACCGCCATAAAAAGAAGCTGCTGCTGCAGCATGTAGCATGACTGATCCATGTCTTGTCCTCGTATTTTAGTGTTTTAATGCCCCCCCCCCCCATTTTCAACAGTTATTTCAGTTTATTTGGTATTAGTAAGCTGTGCTCTGTCTTAACATGTGTGTAGAGAGACTAATTTCAACCTTTTTGTGTACAAGTCTTTGCACGCTGTTAATGCTAACTTTTTTAGCACTAAAGTTTTTTTATTCTAATTATTTATTTACCTTTAATTTCATTTTAAACTCAGTTTAATACATGGCCTTAAACAAAATGTAAAGTGTTCTGGGAGCTGATTTGGTGGCATTATTAGGGTTTACACTATCAAATTAGACATTGTTAGGCTTTTTTTTTTTACCAAAACACAACTGTTACGGTCGCCTCGCCCTCCCCCTCCAGACACCGCTCCGCTTCCGACCGAGTATTGATCCTCCCCTCCTTTCTGTCCATTCCTGCTTGTATCCCAATTCCCCGTCGTTCCTCCCTTCATTCCCTTCCCCCTTGTTTGTCTCCCTGCTCCGTTTGTGTCACAGCCAGTCTTATCAGTTACACCTGTGTCTCATCAAGTCAATCCCCGTCTCACCTGTCCTCCTTCCCCGTCCCTATTTAAACCCAGTCTGGCCTCAACAAGTGCCACACATTTATGGGAACTTCTGCAACAGATATGGGAAGAACTTTCTGAAGAATATTTGATTTCTATTGTAGAAAGAATGCCATGAGTGTGTTCAGCTGTTATATCTGCCAAAGGTGGCTACTTTGATGAATCAACATTTTGGCCTATAAGTTGATTCCATGATTTCTTTTTTAACTCCAATTGCTTATTTGTACTATGCTTTCATTTCAGAGTGCAATGTGACATTAAACTGCATAATTTCCAATAAAAAACTGGAAAAATTGGGGCGTTCTAAAACTTTTGACCAGTAGTGTACTTGACCGAGATGTTACAGCAGGGGTTTATCAGACGATAGCGCTCTCCCGCCTCTGCCGGCTTCTTTTTCGTGGAAAAGAAGGACGGAGGTCTCTGACCATGCATCGACTGTCGTGGGCTCAATGATGTCACGGTCACGGTGAGGTACATATTTCCTCTGCCTCTGATCCCAGCTACTACTATCGAGCGGCTCCGGGGATCCACCATCTTTAAGAAGCTGGATCTCCGGAGCGCATACAACCTAGTGCGCATTCGGGCGGGTGATGAGTGGTTGACATGCTATACCAGTTCATTTTTTCGAAAACGTATCAAGAGCACGTACAGCACTTGTACTCACCCGCCTGTTAGAGTACGGGTTGTATGCAAAGGCTGAGAAGTTTGAGTTCCACAAGAAGGTCACATTTCTTGGCCACCACGTCAGCCGGGAGGGGATTTCTATGGAGGGGGCTAAAGTAATGGCTGTGTCTGAGTGGCTAGAGCCCACGACTGTTAAAGATCTACAGCGCTTCCTGGGGTTCGCCAATTACTTCCGCAGGTTCATAAAAAACTATAGCACCGTGGCAGCCCTTCTAACATCCCTCCTCCGAGGCAAACCCAATGTGATCTCGTTTATCCCGGCGGCTCACAATGCTTTTACACGGCTTAAGAAAGCTTTCACCTCCGCCCTTGTACTGTGCATGCCCGATCCAGAGAGGCAGTACACAGTGAGGTAGATGCCTCGGAGGTAGGAATCGGGCCTGTCCTATCCCAGCACCATGGCTTCCCCAGGAGGTTACATCCCTGTTCTTTCTTTTCCAGGAAGCTGACGAAGGCAGAGCGGAATTATGACGTCAGCAACCGCGAGCTGCTCGCTGTGAAAGAGGCGTTGGAGGAGTGGCGCCATCTCTTAGATGGAGCTCGGCAGCCCTTCGTGGTCCTGGAGCATGTTTGACGAGCCAAAAAGTTGAACCCAAGGCAGGCACGGTGAGCTCTATTCTTCGCCAGGTTCAATTTCCTGATCTCATATCATCCGGGTAAACTGAATGGGAAGGCGGATGCGTTATCGTGGCAGTTCAGGACTGAGAGAGACATGGGGGAACCTGAGCCCATTCTTCCGCTTCAGTTTTTTGTAGTGCTCATCGAATGGAGCTTAGATGAGGAGATCGCGGCGGCACGCAAGGGGGAGGCCATCCCCCCGGAGTGCCCCGCAGACAAGTCATATGTCCCAGAGGCGCTGCGAACGAGGGTGATGGAGTGAAAATTCACCCTGTGTTTCATGTTTCCCTCCTCAGGTCTGTCCACTCCGGTCCCCTGCATGAGGGCGAAGCGGCCGTCACGCCCCCCGAGGTTCTTGACATCGATGGTACTCCAGCGCACTGAGTGCGCTCTCTTCTCGACTCGTGTCGTCGCAGGGGTAGGCTAGAGTACCTGATCGACTGGGAGGGAAACGGACCCGAGGAGCGGAGCCGGGTGCCGGCGCGTCGGACCGCCCAGCCCCCCATCCCCAGGGTTGTCCTCCCCGCCAGCCCTTGCTCCCATGCAACGTCGGGCGGCGCCGTGCCTCTGTCGACCCCCAGGAGAAGATCGTGCCTAGAGAGGGGGGTACTGTCACGGTCGCCTCGCCTTCCCCCTCCAGACACCGCTCCGCTTCCCCTGAGTATTGATCCTCCAACTCCTTTCTGTCCGTTCCTGCTTGTATCCCAATTCCCCGTCCTTCCTCCCTTCGTTCCCTTCCCCCTTGTTTGTCTCCCCGCTCCGTTTGTGTCACAGCCAGCCTTATCAGTTAAACCTGCGTCTCGTCAAGTCAATCCCCATCTCACCTGTCCCTATTTAAACCCAGTCTGGCCTCGGGTCTAACATGCCCGTATTTGTCCTCTTTGTGTTTGTGTACGCTGTGCTGTTGTCCTGTTTGCCAAAGAGTATTCATTGTTAACCCATGTTCTGTTCTCTTTGCAGACTCGTGCTCTCCCTCTTTAGTTCATGGTTTTGCCTTGAGGCTCCTGATCCCTGGTTCCTCGATTGTTCCTCGCTTGCCTGCGAGCAGCCCCGTCTGTGTTTGTCTCCCCGGGTGCACGAGTCCTGCCTTTGTTTGCTTTTCGTTTTTGTTCTGTTTCAAGTCGGGGTGGTTTTTCTGTTTTTGTAGATATTGTGTGTATTTTCTGTTTCATTAAATCGTGTTCTGTTCCCACTTAATGTTGGGTCCTCTCCCCTCTCCCTTAACACACCATGACAATGACAACACGTTTTTTCACAATATACGGGTGCTCTTGGAATGTAACCCCCGTAAAAAGTGGCAAATTACTTTATACCTATTTCAGTTTTTTTTTTTTTTATTGAGCAAGACTGCTATTTCATCTATCATTTTTTCTAAAAGCAATCTACAAATAAAAACACATTTTTAAAAAAAGGGGAAAAAATTGATGGATCTGGAGAAACACGTCTTCAGCCGTCACTGAGCCTGCAGAACGCATTGTTATCTAGAACCATGAAGTGAAGCATGTTAGCACAGTTGTAAGCAGGAGCAGCCCATGTTTATAGAGAACAGCAAGTCTTTTACAGACTTCCAATACTTCATAACTCCAGACTGAGAGGGATCATAAATACATAATAAACACCTAATAAACAGAAAATAAACACACTGCCCCTCTCCGAAGATGATAATGGATCATCCAGCAGGAACAAATCAGACTGACTCTGTGGTTTAAACTTTAAAAACTACAACAATTAGGGCTTAATTCATTGTTGATACTAAATAATTTATAGTAGATATTACTATATAGTCATTACTACTATATAGTCAATATGGAATAGTACATACTAATAATTCATAATTGATACCAAATACATTTCCAGCATTTATCAGACGCTTTTATCCAAAGTGACTTCCATTCCCTACCTACAGGGGGCAGTCTCAAAGTCTCTCTGGGGTTAAGGGTCTTGCTCTGGAACCCAGTGGTGGTGCTGATCATAGTGGATATTGAATTCCTACTAGACAATAATTTATAGTGAATACACAATTTATAGCAGATATTGGTTAATGCTTAATACTGAACAATCATAGCACAAACAAAATAATTCAGTAGTTACTAAACAGATACTAGATATTAAACAATTCATGGTATAGTTCATATATAATAGAGGAACATCAAAGTCATCTGGGCTGTTCTGCTTTTTTGGGGTGGGGGGGTTGGGGACTGCATCAGATATTTTTGGTCAGACTGTCGCTCCAACCGTCCGCAGACAGGGTGAACATTCCTACGTCAGTCTGGAAGTGGCCAGAGGGTCCGAGTCTGAAACCCAAGACCCCCCCGACTGTCTGCCAGGTTCACTATTGCATTCCTGCACTGTGACGCAACCGATCAAGGTAGAGCAGAGGCATGCAGGTAACATCTGCCCTGTGTGTGTGTGTGTGTGAGAGAGAGATAGCTGCAAGCGCAGGGGAGATCAGATTGGGCCATTTATCTGTTATCTTCAGGCCAGCGTCTCTTTGATTTTGCGCCTTTTGTTTTCCCGCCGGCTTCAAAGGGGGGAAATATGGAAGAGTTCTGATGGAGCCGCAGCTGCAGGTGTGTCGCCGTGGCAATTCTTCAATGTATCACTACATAAAAGAGCAGAGATAACACTCCTGACCTCTCAGATACTTCATTACAGAGACCCAGGACCCACTCACCTGGGGGCTAAAGAGATACACACACACACACACACACACACACACACACACAATATGTCTAAACATGCAGACACACTTGCGCACACCAATCTAACCATGTCTAACTATGCACACACACACACACGTATGTATATACAGAGATACCTTTAATTATGTAACAGTGTAAAAATTATGTATGTTTTTAGTATTCAGCGTTACAGCAAAAGTGTCATTGTCCAGAGACATAAATAAATTCACTACTGGAAATAAATCCTGTGAATCTTCATGTAAATCTCTGATAATGTAATAAAGTTATGAAAATGATCATATTCCAGCCTTGCTCCGTGTCTCTGAAGCCTAATTGGAAACATGATTCTGACAATACCAGCTCTCTTCATACGTGTGTGTGTGTGTGTGTGTGTGTGTGTGTGTGTGTGTGTGTTTTGTTTGGGCGGAGCAATTCTTCATACTTGGCTTTAAACTTTATGGACAATAAAGATCCCATTTCAAAGTGCAGCAGGGTGTTAAGCCTGGGGTCCTGGCAGAACCTTCCTGAGAACAGGCCTCTGAAGACCAGGGGAATCGCTCTCTCTATCCCTCTATCTCTCTCTCTCTCTCTCTCTCACACACACACACACACACACACACACACACACACACACACACACACACGTTTGTTTTTATACCTTGTCAAGCTCTTATATGTAATAAAAAGTGCCAGATGTGCAAGATTATATTGAGTATTTTTTGCTGATCAGTTGTGAAGTGTTTCTGTTGGCTCGTTCATCATGGAATTTCAGCACAGTGTAAACAACATCTGGTATTTTTAAATTATGGGAAAAAAATGAAAACAACAGAAAGGGAGGTACCATGTTTTGATCCATGATATGAACATAATGTGTAATTTCCATTTACAGATGGGATTAAATGGGAGTTTTTATTCATATAGAATATAAACATATTCAAATATAGGACTTTACATTTATAAAGACACATTAGTACTATTACTGCTACATCTATTTATACACTGGCAATCCGATGGATGGACGGATGGATGGATGGATGGTGAGAGAGAGAGAGAGAGAGTGAGAGAGAGAGAGAGAGAGAGAGAGAGAGAGAGAGAGAGAGAGAGAGAGAGAGAG
>JBBPDE010041438.1:0-10014 GCA_037974605.1 Nannopetersius ansorgii
TGTGTGTGGCTGTGTTTGTGTTGCTGTGTGTAGCTGCAGGGCTGTGTGTAGCTGCAGGGCTGTGTGTAGCTGCAGGGCTGTGTGTAGCTGCAGGGCTGTGTGTGTGTGTGTAGCTGCAGGGCTGTGTGTGTTTCAGGTGGTCCATCACATGCATTTATGTAGTAAATTTGTTCACTAAGTTAAATGACTCCCATCATTAAAACCCTGCGTCCGTTTGTATATAACTTGCTTTCATAATGAATTGTAATTCAGGTCTTACAGGCTGTCTGTTAAATATGAATTATTATTGTGTTGCTGTAGAGCTTCGAGACGCCGCTGCACTTCGCCTGTAAGTTCGGCTGCGCCGCCGTGGTGAACGTGCTCTGCTCGCACCCGGACCTCAACAAGACCTGCAGGAACAAGTACAACCAGACGCCTGCCGACGTGAGTTACCCACAATGCACTGGTCCTAAACACCCATAATTTAAATCGCTGAAGTGCGTCGTCACGTTTACCCATCATGCCTTACTGCCCTGGTCTGCAGGTGGTCTGTGAGAGGATGAAGGACAAGAGTAAGGTCCAGGAGGTGAAGCAGAAGATCGGCGAGTATCTGGAAGGTGAAGCCGCGATTCGGTAAAAACACTGTTAACGTCTTTCCAAGCGCTTCACTCGTTTTCTGAGCCTCTTTCTGATTGGCTGTAGACCGCCTCTACGTACCCCTCCTCCGAGCTGCTGATAACTCCTCCCAGCCTGTGATTGGTGCTCCTTGGTCACCCGAGCCATTGGAGAACCGCTCGCCACGGTTACCCCGAAGCCCCATAGACCCCGTGATGACCGTGAGGGCCTTCGCCGGACCGCTGAGCCCCTCAAAGGTGAGTCTGAGCCCTCCTTGAACACACTAATGTGGCCCCGGTTAAAAGTGTGCACTCAGGCTCTCCTGTGAACGATTCCGGACCTGCGGTTCTAGTTCAGAGGTTTGTAAAAGTGCTGTTTTCTGTGTTCTGGCAGGCGAATGAGTTCCGTAGAGCGTGGAAGACGCCGCCAAGAGAGCGGGCCGGACATTTCCACCACATTCTGAAATCAGACCCGGACCGCGGAGCCGAGAGAGTCGGGAGGTGAGTGTGCGCCAAACGAACCAAACCTGCAGTGAGAGGAACATTACCTATAGGGTGCAGCAGTGAGGGATGTAGAGTGATCATGAAACACTGTTACAGGAACACTTTAATTTAGTAAAAAAAAAAAAAAACTAGTTAACATGTCTTGAGCAGTTTTTGAAAATATAACTAAACACCAGCTGAGAACTCCAGTGACACCTTGGACGACCATTGCTGCCCTATTTCTTTTCATAAAGTGGCCGCAGGACTCCTATGAATGTTACATATTAACGTTGAACATTTACCATCTACCATTTTAACAGGCGCCACTTTTTAGTTTTGACCAAATGGACTGCAGGTCAATATAAAGCCGTGTTCAGCAGTGTGAACCTTCTCCACAAGAGGAAACTGTTAGCACTCTGAGTTTTGTGAGCTTCACTGGGAGGAAACCCACACCAGCAGGAGCTCAAGGACATTGGTGCGTTTGTAGATGTTTAAACAGTTCAGCAAACTGCTTAGAGGCTACTGAAGTGATATTCAGAGACACTGATGTACAGAAAGTGAGGAATAAGGTAATTTTCAGTTTAACCCGTTTTCAATTATCTAAATCGGTTTCTTAATCGTTAAGATAATTGCAACAGAAGCCATCTTAATTGGCACACCACATCATCACCACTCTTCCACCTTCACAAACATCACTTTCTCTGGCCGAAACATCCCCTGTCCACATCTGTCACCAATTTGGGTGTTAAAATGGATCTGCAACTCACTTTTGACACCCACATCAAACACCTCTGTAAGACATCATTCTTCCACCTTCCATAAGAATATCGCCAAACTCCGCCCAACGCTCTCCCTGTCAGATGCAGAGAAGCTCGTCCACGCTTTCGTCTCCTCCAGGCTGGATTACTGTAATGCACTCATCGGGATCCCTAGTAAGAGCATTCAGAGACTGCAGTATATTAAGAACAGTGCTGCCAGGATCCTGATGAGGGTACGGAAGCATGACCACATCACCCCTATCCTGAAATCCCTCCACTGGCTTCCTGTCCCACTCAGGATAGAATATAAGGTCTCCGTCCTCACCTATTAATGAATTCACGGTCATGCCCCCCTCTATCTACCGGAACTTCTCAAGCCCCATTCCTCCTCGCGCCAACACCCTACAAGTCCCCAGAACCAAGCTCTGCAGCATGGGCGGGAGGTCCTTCTGATCTGTGGCTCCGAGACTGTGGAACGCCCTCCCTGACCCCCTGAGAGCCCCACAGTCTATTGATGTTTTTAAACGAAATTTAAAAACTCATCTTTTTAGAAAGGCATTTTTCTAAGTACTTTTATAGATTTTCCTGTTTTGTTCACTCTGTTTTTGTTTTTTTCTTTTTTACTCTGTAGCACTTTGAGACTACTGAAATATAAAGTGCATTACAAATAAAAAATATTATTATTATTACTTGATAACTCATTGTTAAGCTACGCTTTGGTTGCTGATGAATACCTGATCCTCTCGTTTTCATGCAGTTAATTGTGTTCGATCCCTGTTCTCACGGTTCTGCGTGTGGGTTCTTGTTTCAGAGACCTGGCGCGGGAGCTGGGCCACCCCTGGGCCGAGTACTGGGATTTCCTGGACTGCTTCGTGGACCTGGCGTCAGCGGAAGGTCTCAGAAGGCTGGAGGAGTTTTTGAGTATGAAGGACTTCAGTGAGCGCACCCACGAGGAGGCTGGCGAGAACGAGGCCAGCAACCGCTTCCGAACTCCGTCTCCAGGTAACGGCAACGAGGATCATTTCTGGGTTTTGTTTTCTTTCCTCAGACTGTTGTTCTTATCCAGTTCTTATCGTTTTGTCGGTGGGGGTGTATGTTGTACGCCGGTGTCACAGTTGGATATTAACCAGCTGCTAACATGCTAACCTCCACTTGCCAATGGGGGTGTGTCAGAAATAAGTTGAATCTTGCTCTCTGTATTATGGCTGTATTATCATGAAGTCTGATGATTATGACATATCCGGACTTGCAGAACTTGCTAGTTAGCTGGGAGAACATGAGTGTGTGTTCATGTGTGTAAAAAGATCTTTTTGTGGAATGCCCAGGCAAGCCAAAGAAGTTCAGTAACTCTGTGTCCGTGGGGGCGTTCCTGGACGAGGGTGCCGATATTTCGCTGGAAGAGATGAAGAACCGCCAGAATGCAGCGCTGACCAGCTGTTCCAAAGATGGCCAGCGGGGGGCAGCGGGGGGTCTGGAGTTCCACATCCTGCCCGTTTCCCACGGCTCCGCCCTCATTGAACACGAGCTGCTGCTTTCCGACAAAACGCTGAACGGAGAGATGGCCGGAGACCAGACACAGAACGGCGGTGGAGACGAAGCCAAGCGAAGCTCCGCCTCCTGCCTACTGTCGCCCATTTCGAACCTGATGGCAGAGTTCGAGCGCATGACTCTGCGCGACGAGGAGGTGGACGGCAGCCCAAGGGAGCGGCGGAGGAGTGGAGGGAGGCGAACGCAGGACGTCCCGGACATCAGCAGGCTCAGCCTGGGCCCCGGCGACGATGGCACCGTCCCTATTGGAGGAGAGCAGGGTGGGGCTGAGGGGGCGGAGCTGTCCAGTGGGAGCTCTGAGGAGTATTTTCTAGCAGAGGAAAGCATGGAGGGCGGGAGGACTAGAGCAGGGGAGCGATCTATTTGCGCCCGCTCCAGGTCATGGGATCATTGTAGCTCCGCCTCCTCAGGCTCTTACAAATCTCTTGATCGTTCAAATGAGCTCATCCTGACAACGCCTCCTCGGGCCAGGAAAACGCTGTTCATTGAAGGGTGAGTACCAGCAGGGGGCACAGCTCCGTTAGTCCGAATGTAGTCAAGTTTGCTTCTTTACTTTTAGCACTGGAGCTACAGGGCTAATGTAGCTAACAAGTAATGGGTGTTTCTTAGCACTGTTCTTGTAGTCTGTGTTCACAGAAAACTGAGTCATACAGTTTCAGAAACAAGTCTTTTCACATAAGTGGTTTAAGGCAAGTATACTTGGCAGTTAGCTTCATGCTTCCAGTATTTATTAGCAAGCGAGATGCCTGGGAAGTAATGGAAGCTTGTCCAGACACCCTGAAGGTCCTGGCTGGTGGATGAGTTCTGACCAGACACAAGTTCATCAACTACTTTGTTCTTATTAGCGTCTAAGTTTAGCCAGTAAAGAGTTTCAGGCAGGAGACAGAACTGACCTGTTTGATCCAAAAATGTACCTGTTCACAAGATGTCCGGTCAGTCCCTCGACTGTGTCCGGAGGTCTAGGTGTAGTTCTCCATATTCAGAACGTTCTTCTCCTCGTCCACCTGCAGGGACTCTCCCACCAGACTGGACCGGGACGTCCTCGCCGCGGTACAAGGGGCCGAGATCGACCCACTCAAGTTCCCCAGCATTCACAAGTGGAAGAGCACAGTTCAGTCCTACTCCAGCACAGAGATGCAGAGGTGTGTGTATACACACACACACACACACACACACACACACACACACACACACACACACACACACCATTCACAGTATATTCTTCTGTTAATGATGCTTTATTTTAACATAGATATTGCAGTCTGTCAGAATGACTGTGTGGGACATATAGACTGATTTAAATCAACAGCTAGCTTTTGAACTGTACTGTTGATGTAACAGATTGGTACCAACAGATTGGTAACAGCATTAATAATCCAGGACTGGAAACTGGAGTGAAGGTCCGGATTTGGAGACTTGCAGAGGAAACTATTGTAAACTATTGTTGTGTGTTTGTGTGTGTTTCAGCTGGCCGACTCCAGCTACCTTCAGGAGCTCCAGACTGCAGACTCTGACTCCCGGCTCTCCGGTTAGCGGCCTGGTCTCTCCAGTTGGACGCTTTAGTCCGGCCAGACATGCGTATTCGCCAGACTGCTCCAGCCCTGGCCGCTACAGCCCAGCCCATGCCAGCTACAGCCCAACCCATGCCAGCTACAGCCCCACCCACCCCAACTACAGCCCCGCCCATGCCAACTACAGCCCTGCCAGCTACATCCAGCGCATTCGCCTCAAGCACTTCGGCGACTCGCCCATTTAAGGACTGGCACCCGTTCTCCAGCAGCACCCTGCCCACCCGAGAGCGACCAGGATGTCCAGCGGTCCCTTCCAGTCGTACAGCAGGAACTCTTGCGCTTTCTTGCTCCGAATCGCAGAATCAGAACCTCAGTCTGGGAAAACCACTTCTCCGGACTCGGGCGCGTCTCAGAGGTTCACAAACTACACGCGGTACTTTAGTGTGGGGTTCGCATTGTGAATGGTAGTGAATATTTTTAAACAGGTGTCTGTACTTGTGTATAAATATATATATATATATATATATGTGTGTGTGTGTGTGAGAGAGAGAGAGAGAATTTTGTCCATAATTATTTATGGGTAAAACAGAAATCCGTTCTAAAACTCCATTCGGTGTAACTGATCCTCCCGTGGCGGAAACGGCTGCTCATTGGGACATAATTCATTTGTAACAATTATTTTTTCAGAGGATCTCAGTAGCACAAAGAGCTCCGTTCAGAGAAAGGAAGTCGGGGGATGGGGGGCTGCCTTAATGTTCTGCAGCAGTGTCCTCGCTACACCACTGCGCCCCCTTGTGGCGAAAGCGGTGCTTTACTCATGCCGTTCAGCCCCGAGCTCTGCGTCGGTGGACGGTCTTGGGTATGAAATATAAAATATGTGGTGAAGAAATCTGTCGCTTATTTGTATGTGTGTTTGTTTCACACTTTTCTTTTGTAACTCATGGACACGATTCAGTGCGAGTCCCGTCCGTATGCAGCCACAAAGTTACGCTCCGGACCAGAAAAGGTCTAAAACAGTCCCTTAGTCTCGGGAACTTGGCGACGCCATTTAGCCATAAGGCCAACAAGCAGTGGATACTTCTAACCCCTCAGTTTGCATCAGGCCTCAGACGGCCATGTTTATATAAAACAGTGCTTCAGTCTGTTACAGATATAACAGACCGTAAACGTTTTTTTCCTCTTTGGTACTAAAATCGTTCATCATATTTAACGACCAGGATGTAAACAGGCTGTTTGTTACTGTACCTTTAAGACCAAGATATGTAAATGAGCCATGTTCTGATTTGCTGCCCACATTTGGGTGAATGGGTGGAGCTGAACTGCAGTGTTTATGATGTCACAAAGAACCAGTTTCTTGTTCCAGAATACAGAAAAAAAAATTAAATGTAACCTCCCGACCCGGTCTGAGCGATGCTGATTGGGGAGCTTTGGCTCCGCCCACACCCGTTTCTTACAGGTTCTCACTGTAAGAACGTCTTTAAAAGCACAGCAGACCGGAACCCTCTCTGACCCGACACCGATCCCAGAACCCTCTCTAAACCAATAACAACCCTGGAATCCTCTCTGACCCGACCCGACCCCACTCCCCGGAACCGACCCTAGAACCCTCTCTAACCCGACACCGACCCCCGGGAACACTCTGACCCGACACCACTCTTGGTGTGGCCCTAACCTTCGACCTGCATCTTCACACAGTGCTTCTTTAGTGCCTTTTAGTGTCTTTGGGAAGAGGAGCGTGTGCGTGTGTAAGTGTGTGTAAGGGACAGACAGCCGCACAGACTAGTTTTAAAGCGACAGTTTGACAGAAGAGTCGTTTTCCCACCAGCTCGCCGAGACGCGTTTGGTGTCCAGCGTTTGGACAGATTTGTGCCTGCGGTTAGCGCAATGTTAATTTTTGGGCTCGCTTGCTACCTGCATTAGCCGTGTAGCTCCAGCGCTAAACTGATGGACCCATCTCGCTGCCTGGTGGACGGGTTTCTGCCGAACTGTGGCTTTAATGGCCTTTACTCAGATTGCCGGAGCGGAGCTTCCCTCGGCGGGACATTGGGACGGCGGCGCCACGCTGCTCCCTTTTGGTTGGTTTGTTTTTGTCCTCGCCGGCCCTGATGCATGCGACTCCGGTCCCATTTTATTACGTGTGAAGGAGAAAAGTATTTGCTGTACTACTGAGAAACGAAAATAAAGTGCACATTATCTTGTAAACCGTTTCCTCTTCTCTTCATAAACGGAGTACGGTTCTGTTCACACTGCCGGAAGAATCGGATCCGATTCTTAAATTCTTAAACTGGATATTTCAAGATGTTATCGCGTTGGTTCCAATAATAACCATAGGAACCCAAGTTTCTGCATTTTCACCTGATCAGAAAGTTTTATGTGGCTTTTTGCTGTGAAGATTGAAGAAAAAAAAAAAGCTGGTTGAATTTTAGACTCATTCACATTAAGCTATCAGATCTGTTTTGTATATCAGTGGCCACAGTAACCAAACACATGCAGAGTTGTGCATCTCAAACGGTTACTCGATTGAAAAACTTTGGCTTCCATGTGGAATTTTTGTTGCAGTTTGATGTGTGAACAAAAAAAACCTAATCTGGATTTTTAGCAACTTGTCTCACTTGCTAATTTATATTTCTCAGCTTTTCTTCAGGTAAAACATGGTCCTACCCACCAGGTCCTGTTCAGATCTCTCCTTCTTCTTCTGTCCTCTTGTCCACTCATTCTGGGAGGTTCCTATAAAACTGCGGTGCGTTTTGTTAGCATCAGAGCTAAGGGCGGCTGCTGAGTGGAATGAAGGAACCAGACAAGAGAACATGGAAATGTATTCACTTTATTACTATGAAAATCAGTTTTTCACCACACACACACACACGATGGACCCTCTGAACCAGGACACCGCTGTGTCCTGCAGCCTGGACAGCCAGAGGAAGTCCAATCACTCTTCAGAGAGACAGAGACTCCACAACAAGGCCTCTGGGGCTTAGAACACCCTGAAAATCACCTCGTTTAAAAAAAAAACGGTCAGGAACTGCAGAGAAGCTTTGTCCCACCTCAACGCAAGGGTGAAAAATCAAATGTACACAACCGTCCCCGCAACCTGGACACAAGCATCCAGCATCACACAAACAGGAGCGCTAACTGAGAGGGGCAGCCAATAACACATCCCAGCAGCTAGCATGTTAGCCAGTGTCTTGTGCTTTAGCTTAATATTAACTTGTGGCTAGAACTGAAAGCTACACAGCAGAGCTTTAATATTAACTACAGGATGTTAATAAACTCCTAATACCACCTAAATGGAAACATTAGCGTACTAGCATAAGGCACATTTCATTCTTCCTGCTTTTGAAAAATACACACTGTACACAAAGCCCTCTAAAGAACTGCCTTTACTCATTATCAACTTTAGCATTAGCATCTCCATTTACATTGACTTTTTTTTTTTGCCTAATTTGAAAGCGGACCAACAGGAGCGGTCCAGAATCAACATGAGCTAGCTGGTCATCAGGGGAAGGTTGTGTAGATATGATTTCACCAAAAGGCGGCACCAGCTTCACGATTCACCACGGAGTCGCGGTCCTGGGAGTTGGAACAGCCACGGTTTCCTGGACTGGTTCTACTGGAGCGACTAAAGCTCAGGTTCGGCGGACCCCGACCAGCTTTAAAGCTGAATAATGAAGACATGGCCTGGTTCTTCCGTGACTAGGTTGGTCGGCGCAGGGGCGGCGCTCACGAAGCTGCGTCTGGTAGAACAGCTCAGAGAACGCCGGCCCTGGAGCACCAACATCACCAGGGAAACATCACACACCACGACCACAAATACTAACAACAGATTCACTGTCAAGACACTTAAGGAGGAACGGCAGGCAGACGGCCTTCCCAAGGAGACTTCCTAGAGGAGACCTGCCTAAAATGTAATCTTCGCACTTGACTGTAAATGGTCTAATCATGCAGACGGGACGCGTCTCCAAAACCTTTACTATAATTTTACTGAAACCCCCCCCTCCCCCACAGTTAAAGCGGCAAATCAGCCAAAAATCTAATCCACCAGTTCATAAACCCCGCCTCCAACCTCCCCCTCAGCCCAAACCAGTCGAGACACAACTGGTGCTTACAGCCCACCAATTAGCCTAGCGTAACCTGAGCCTCACACTCGCCTCAGAGCACATGGGTGTGATCAGTAATGACCCATCTGGGATAGAGATGCTAACTGTTAGCCTCATGGCTCCAGTGCTAAATCCGCAGAGCCACCCACCAATTAGCCTGACGCTAAAGTGAATCACTCACTCGCCTCTGTGTGTGACGAGCTCACCAGTGACCTGTAGTGGGAATCTGGTAAACAGATGCTAACTGTTAGCGACATTAGCCTCGTAGCCCCAGTGTTAAAGCCATGAAGGCAGGTCCGGAGTGTCTCGGCTGTCGGACGACATCAGGAGGTTAGATGGTGCTGAAGTGTCGCTTTAACTGGTGTGTTCACGTTTGGCGCGTCAGCTGCGCGTGAGTTTATCCGGAGGCATGAAGCCGGAGTCCCCCAGCGCACGCAGACCCACGCGGCCACTTGGCCGGATTGTCAACCACGTGATGCTGCCGTTATTCAGACCCATCCGGAGCCAGCCCTCGGGGGGGAACTGCAGCGCCCTGGAAAACACACACACACACGTTTTTGGAAATTTCATACAAGAGATATTTTTCACTTCATTCCTGTTTTCTTTTACTCAAACGAAGTCCAATTTAAATACCAGTCATTAAAATATTTAAATTACAGCATTTAAATATTTAAACAAACTGGGCTCTTATTTTTGAATATTCTTAATATCAAAAATAGGTGCGTATTACACTCATATATTTTAAGTGTTATATTTAAAATGTTTCATTTTAAATATAACTATTCAAAATATATTTAAATGGGCTGCAGAGGAGCGTGGTTCTCTGATCCACCGCGGCTCTGCAGTCTGCATGAAAACACGGCAGGAACAGAGCCACACACACACACACACACACGCACACACACGCACACACACGCACACACACGCACACACACACGCACACACACGCACGCACGCACACACACACACACACACACACACACACGCACACACACACACACCAGGACGGGGGGGTTCAAGGTGA
>JBBPDE010041459.1:0-10013 GCA_037974605.1 Nannopetersius ansorgii
TATATATATATTTTTTAATATATATATATATATATACATATATACATATATATATACTACAGCAGTGGTCTCCATTTGTGTTCCACCTGTATGTATTTTTAGCTAATCCTAACAATGCATATTCCGGCAGTTGTCCAGAAAAGTAGCTTTAAATGCAGGAAATTTGAATAAATTGCAGGAAATTGGCTCATAAACTGGCTGCAATTCATTCCAACATTGCATCTCAGTTCTCAAAAAGGTTACATGGTGTTAATGTACTCCGATCCTGAGTGGCACATTGCCGACACTCCTCATTGACACTGTTAGTGAAGTGTGTATGTGCACATGTGTGTGTTCAGGGGCACATGGTGATGTGTCTGTAAGATTTTTATGCTCGACTGGAGGCTCTGCTGGCTCTGCTTGGCAGAACAGACGCCTAGGCCTAGAGAGCAATTCCCACATTCCTCCCCGCAGCAGTGTGTGCTGTTACACTCACAGGGCATTAGAATGCCTCACCACGGTGGGAAATGGGCTGCCAGGCCCTGCATCTGCTCGGTGGGAGCGTGTTACCATCAGATGTCTCTAACTGCTGCACTCTTCCAGCAGCAGGGGTGGGGAATCTTCAGCCACTGTGACATTTAAAGCTTTATTTATCTAAAGACATCCATAGCTTTATTATACAGCATATATATACACACACACACAGTCATGTTATAAAAAGAGGACATCCCATTAAATAGTCAGTTCAAGAAATGTTCACATATCAATGTCTAAACTTGTTTTTTAAATATCTCTTGAAAAAAAAGTGATTCATGTTTGTTGTTTACCCACAATTAAGTCTTGTTTTACTCCTTAACCAAAGAAACAAAAAGCTAACTGAGGAACAGGTTAGGACACCCGATCCCTTAATAGTGAGTGTTACCATCTTTGGCTGAAGTAACTGCAGTAAGATGCTTCTTGTAGCCATCCACCAGTCTGACATCAGTCTGAGGAACGTTTGCCCCACTCTTCAGTGCAGAATTCTTTCAGCTGTGAGGTGTATGAGGGGTTTCTTGCATGTGCAGCCCATTTCAAGTCAACCCACTCAATCGGATGAAGGTCTGGGCTTTGACTTGGCCATTCTAGGACTCTCCATTTCTTTGTTTTCAGCCAGGCTTTGGTGGATTTTATATTGTCACATTGCAGGGTCCAGTTCCGCTTCTGCTTTGATTTTCTCACAGATGGTCTCACATGTTCCTCAAGCAGACTCTGATACACAGTAGAATTCATGGTGGCTTCTATGATGGTGAGCTGGCCAGGTCCTACTGCAGTACAGCATTCCCAAACCATGATACTCCCACCGCCATGTTTCACAGTTTGTCTACGTTCTCTATGGCAAACTTCAGTCTGGCTTCATGTTTCTCTTAGAGAGCAAATGTTTCCTTCTTGCACATCTCCCATGCAGATTAACCCTGTGCGGTCTCTTTCTGATTGTAGAGGCATGTACTTTCACATCAACAGTTCTTTTCACATAAACCCTAAATATGCCTTCAAATCTGCTCCCAGAACACTTTAATTTCAATTGAAACTCAGGTTAATGCATTACCTTTGAAGAAAATGTAAAGGTAAACCCATGTTCAAACCGTTATTTAAATTCCTTGCCGGGATATGCAACTCGGATGGTGAACAAAAGTAGCGAGGTGAACAGTTTTCAGAGAATAAAACCTGATCTACTCGGACTAAAAATACAAGCGAGGACTCGTTGGAAAGGTCTCCTAGAGACCAATCAAGCTGTGGAGTTTCCCCACCAAGAATCTGGGTGCTTTCCCCACCAAGATATGCAACTTCCATGTTAATATCATCATCGTATTGTAAATAGACTGTAAAACATGAAACAAGAAGTAGATGATTTCATCTTGTTAATCTAAACTGCAGTTTTGCTTAGTTGAAAATAAAACTAGTTTAACTGCTTGAAGCCCTGAAATGAAATTGTTTAATTAAATCCCTCTTGAAATTGCTCAGATATGGTCTGTTTATTCTGACCCTGAAAGATATGTTGTGCAGCAGACAGTATTAAACCACAACGTCGTATACAATTTCAAATATCCATGACTTTCTATCTGGGAACGGCTCACGGTCGTCTGCACACTTGAGGGACTGTTATTTTTCTCGCTAAAGGGACAGACAATTGAATTTGACAGCTTTTTTGAGGACAGCAGTGCCACCTGGTGGCCTTGACATTCACACAGCTTGTATCTCCCTAAGAAAAGCACAGACCAATAGAACATCTGGCAGATGCCCTTATCGTTATGTCTGTATATATAAAACTGAGGTTTGAACCTGCAGCTTAGTGGTCATCAGGTTTTACCCACTAGGCCACTACCACCTTATACACATGAGCCCCAGGTCACTATGCCCTTGGGCTAGAGGGGTATAAAGCCCCCTAGTGTTGGCCAGAGTGATGGAGTTACAGCCAGGACCTTTGGGATGACCGTAGAAACAGTAGTGGACTTCTTAAGCACTGATGTACGTCGCTCTGGATAAGAGCGTCAGCTAAATGCCGTAAATGTAAATGTAAATGTAAATGTACTCAAGTTGTACTCCTGCCTGCAATCAAACCCTCACAGCAAAGTTACATTAGTACCTGACCTTATTAATGCTCTTGTGGCTGAATGCAATCATATCCTGTTCCAATAACAGTGCCTGTCACCTCCTGGGATGGTGGTTTGGGGGGCAGACTCGCCCCATTAATAACAAGCATGGGCACCAGCACAATTATAGCAGTTTTTCAACTTTTCAAGAACATTCGTTTCTCTCTTGTTTCATTACTCAGGCGCTGCTGGGGAGAAAGACAGGGCAGCCATCAGCCATGAGACCTTTGTACTTATGGCCAACACCCAGAATGACATGGACGACTGGGTCAAGGCCATCAGGCGGGTCATCTGGGCTCCTTTCGGAGGAGGTAAGCAAATAAAAACACTAGAACATGCTGAACAGAAGAGGAACTGTCAATTCAGTTAAAACTTTTATTCCGAGTGTGTTCCCTGTAGAGGATGTGTTACTTACTCGTAACAACAAAAACATGAAATTTGAAATGCTGACATTTTTGTATACCCTGCAGATACTTTAAAATGGTTTACATTTTTCTTTTACTTATAAGGTCACACATATAATGCTTTCATGACAAATGACATTAGCATACGTTAATAATTCTAAAGGCTTGATCAAATAAGCGTCAGCTGTCCTTTCACCTCAGCAAGTATTAAAACAACTGTTGAAAACATCCTTTTTTAAAATTTTATGTCAAGAGGCGTAAAGCCTTACAAGTGTTAGTCTCGTGGAACATTTGAATGTCTTGCAAATTTGAATAATGGTTAGGGAGTTGCCCCTGCGACCAGAAGGTTGTGGGTTTGAATCCCAGGACTGCCAGTGGAACCACTAAAGTGCCCTTGTGCAAGATACTGTTCCCACACACTGCGCCCCAGGTGTCCCGGGACCCATCCCATTGGTGGCATCCCTCTGCTTCACTCGGTGAATGGGTTAAATTCAGAGAAAGAATTTCACACTGTTCACACTGTGTGCTGTGGTGTGGTGTGTTCACACATGACTATACAAGGCCTCTTTACTTTACATGCTTCAGTTGTTCTCCTCCATGATGGAGAACCTCCTTTTAGGGCATTTTAAAGGGCAAGCAACCCATTTTTAGGCACCAAAAGGGTTCTATGAGTTCAACCGCCACAGTATAGATCTTTTGGTTCTCAGTCATAGCAAACAGCAGATACTTCAGTGGATTGAGATCTTACGGGCTGAAAAGTTCTCGAGAACATCTCTCCTCCCGGAGCAGAAAAATGAAGGCACCTCCAGAGACTTTTTATTGATGAACTAGGAGGCTGCAATTTCTGCATCGCACCACTAGATGTCAAAAATGAGCCAGCATTTACCAGCCTGCTCTCAAAACCTGATCTCTCTTTTGCAGCAACATGTGTGGTTTCTACATTAGCTGAGCCTTAAATGAGTTACTAACACTTTTTTAGACTGATTTTAAACCTCCCATCCCCAACTTCAGCCAAAAATAATCACACTTGCCCTCCAGGGCGGGGTGCTGTGGCGGCTGCCCCTCCTGAGATAAGGTTTCAGGGACTTATTAATAGCAGGATCATGAAATGTAAAGCGAGCCCTGTTAAAGATACGGCCCTCTGAGCCACCCACACATGGAGCACATGGAGGAGCATTGTTCTCTCTGCGAGGAGAGCGGCAAAATGAACTTCACACTTCCAACCTGGAGGCCTGCAGGACTAAAAACGCCGTTTACATTTGAAGCAGAAGGAGAGGTTCACAGGACGGGCAGGTTTCTGAGGTCTCCACTCAGGAGCAGGACTGTTTCGAAAGAAAAAAATGAACACATCTGTCTTAAAAACAGCGTAGACGGTCCGAAATTGTACCCAAGCAGTTCACAAGTTCACAGCTTCTTGAGCTTGATGGTGCGCCTGCCATGAGCCTCATGGCATGTCACAGAATGGGACCCCCACCACAACCGGATATCAAAGAGAAGACAAAGCATGGAGCGTTTAAAGCTGAGAAGAAGCTGCTCCTTTGCAGTTCCTGCTCCTCACTGAATTACTACGACTCCTGTGCGGTTTATGGACACTGTGACTGTGGTCAGGACATCGGGTGGCAAACAGCAGGTGACAGTAGAGCAGAATTTTGTGCAGCATTTACAGAAAGCTCTTAATAGACTGCCTGGAATTCCTGTACGTTTTCAAAAATTCCAGGTCAGAAACTGCAAAAGTTAGTAGAACCTTTTGGAAAAATATGTATCGAATCTAATTTAAGCACAACCTAAATATGCAACATAGCCCTCTCGAGTGATACGCCAGATAATATACTGACAGCTGTGAACAGTTCTATCGACTCTGATACTAGATTTTTATTTTTCATTACAGTATTACTTAGGCACACTCTTGGAAGAACTGCTTCTATACTCGAACAGTCACAAACCAGGGACCCAAATATGGTCTAGACTTTTGTTCCAGCCCAGGTGCAGTCAGGTGTTGTGTCTCCACCCATTTTATTTCCTCTTACAACCCACGAGTGAACCTCCACCCGTCTTCTTTGTGATCATATGTTAGGTTGATGAGGGCTAAATAGTGACAAATCTGAACAAAGTTTCCTTTGGGATCTGTTTTGCCTCACAATGTCCTGCATGTACCACAAATGGGCTTAGCTTTAGGACTAAAAACTTCTCAGACCTCTGGTAAAACAATGTCTCAGGCATCCGGTGCCATATTAATAACCATTTTGTGGCATAACTTTCTGTGAGGGAGCTTTTAGAGGCAAACATCTGGTTCCATTCACCACCGTTTTTAGTTCCGACTTCTCTCGGACAGAGGATTTCACTTCAGATCCCTTCTGATCCGCACTGTTTGCATCTTAAACGCTTCATTATGGGGGGATTTTAACATGGTGTTCTTTCCTGAAATCTTGTAGGTATATTTGGGCAGCGCCTGGAGGACACGGTTCGGTATGAGAAGAAGTTTGGTCCTCGTCTTGCTCCTCTCTTGGTTGAGCAGTGTGTGGATTTTATCAGGGAGTGGGGGCTCGATGAGGAGGGGCTCTTCAGGATGCCAGGCCAGGCCAACTTAGTGAAGGAGCTGCAGGACGCTTTCGACTGTGGAGACAAGCCACAGTTTGACAGGTACCATCAAACAAAGTATAGAAAACTATTCTCAAGCTATGTCTAAAGAAATAACGACCCAAGTTCATCAGCATAGAACGTACAGCGCTGAAACTGGCTTGGAACAGCTGATCAATTTTTTTAAATCAATTTTATTTAATTAAAGTGCCCATATCATGGAAAACTGTGTTTTACCTGCCTTTGTAAACTTAACTTAGTTGCAAATGAACACAGTGTTAAATGAGAACAAAACATGTTGTTTTAAAATAAATATATGGAAATTAATATGTAAAAACTACTACAATGTGTTAAAGCAACACATTTGCATATCCCCACTTGCTCAGCTTAGAGCAGCTTAGTCCCACAGATTCATGCAGGAGTAATAAGGAATGTTTTATCGTGTACTGCTTCACAGATGCGGTACAAGGGCTGCCAATCAAAACAGGGCTAATTTACGTATACTAGTCTTAAAGGCACAGTAACAGAAACAGCCAATACCTGCTGGTTTTCCAATCAGTGTCAAAGCACCAGTGTTGCAAATATGTGAGACAAAATTCTTTATGTCTCTTCTGGCATGATCATCCTCCTAATAGAGGGTCAAGACTGTTTGCAACATAAACCCACGAAAATGAAGCTCAGGGGAAAAAAAAACACAATACATGGTACGTGTAGGATACAGAGATGGGGACTCAATACTGAGACTCGGACTGGAGTCGCACTTTAGTCGCACAAACAAAGACTTGTGACTTGACTTTAGACTTGCCCTCAATGACTTGAGACTTGACTCGGACTCGGGTGCTGTGACTCATGAGTCATAACTCCTAAACAATGTTCAATTCATGGAATTATTTATTTATATCCTGCACTCTTTCTGGTGTCCCATTACTTTTGTCCGAGATAAACGGGTTTCAGCTAATAACCGTTTTCGAACGGTCGCTGGAAAGGGGTCACCGAGCCCCATCTAACTGTGGAGTTTCACATTTAGGGAGCGAGATATATTTTTCATATTTAATATTTTTTTTAAGATAATTTAAGGCAAATCCTCCATGTTGGTGAGGGCAGAACACAGCACGCAGTCCCACCCCCTGCTAAGCAACAGCCAATTGTAATCATGGGGCGTGGCCAATTAGCATAGCTTCTAAACATTCACTTAAAGACTTAAGACCTGACTTGGCCTCGAGCACAAAGACTTGAGACCTGACTTGGACTTGGTAAAAATGACATCTCTGGTAGGATATGGGCCGTTTAAGAATAGAGAGGAGAAATAAATCACTTTCAAAATCTCAGAATGTGTCAGAATTCCATGTGTTAAATTATTTAGGTAGGCCAGTGGTCCACTTTGTTTCTGAACTAATCCTGTAAGAACTGTTCGCAGTAACACTGACGTCCACACCGTAGCTTCCCTGCTGAAGCTGTACCTCAGGGAGCTTCCAGAGCCCGTCATCCCCTTCTGCAAGTACGAGGACTTCCTCACCTGCGCTCAGCTCCTAACAAAAGATGACCAGGAGGTAAGAACATCGATTGGGTGGCCTTCAGCCCAACTAGGGGGGCAAATTGAGGAAGCTGATGGCCCCATCATAAAATCGTGGGTTTGAATCTCAGGCCAGGACTGCCAGTGGTACCACTGAGGTAGCTTTGAGCAAAGTAGTGTTCACACACGTCTCTCCAGGCAGTGAATGTGTTAAATGCAGAGAACAATTTTGCACTGTTCACACTACGTGCTGTGGTGTGTTTATGTGTGACAGATGGACACTTCACATTTAAATTAGTTGCTGGATCATTGAGGCCAAAGACCATTTCTATTTCCATGTAAACATTCATCCATCACTTGAGCCGCTTATCCTGGAGCCTGTACCAGCGCTCATACACCCCTGACCTACTTTAAAATTCCTCATAACTGTACAGATAAACGATAAAATCATGCTGATTAATCAGATTTCTACAATCATTTCTTTTTATTAATCAGATTTCTTTCATTTTCTTTTAAACTGCCATTTTTTACCTTAATTTTATGCCATTTAATTTTCCAAAAGAATGGTTTTAAAACTGATTTTAGTGATTTGCCATTATAACCCACTTCATCTTTCCACTTTAACACGCAGGGACTACAAGAATTAGGGCAGCAGGTGAAGACTCTTCCTCCAGCCAACTACAACCTTCTGAAATATATATGCAAGTACGTCCCAAGTCTCTTAAAGCATCAGAAGAAACCAAAAACTGAACTAATCTCTTCTTAGCCTGAATAAAATGACCAAAAATCTGTTGTTTCAGATTCCTGGACGAGGTGCAGTCGCACTCTGGCGAAAATAAAATGAGTGTCCAGAACCTGGCCACTGTGTTCGGACCAAACATTCTCCGTCCGAAAATGGAGGACCCAGTGGCCATCATGGAAGGTACGCTTTGGGAAGTTCAGCACTCCGACTTTTATTCATGGAACATTGTTTATGTTTCTGGAATGAATTTGGTGTTAATGAAAAGAAACTGAAATGTGCTTAGGATGAGGCTTAGGAACTACTGCACTTTTCTTTTACAGGAACCTCTCTTGTCCAGCATCTCATGACCGTGCTCATCAGCAAGCACGACCAAATGTATCCTGAGCGAGACTCTGAGGCTCCTGAAGGCTGCGTGGAAGTGAAGTCTGAGGACCAGCAGCAACAACAGCCCAACCTGGTAGGATGGATCTCTGAGGAGGACCTCCAAAGCCTCACACATGCAGGGAAAAGCTCCACGGCCAGCGACAACCCCACCAGCAGTAGTGCCTCATCCCTGGATGGCAGCCCGGGAGGGCCTTGCTCTAAATCAGGCACTCAGGGAAAGAGCGAGACGGTGGTCAGCCCCAGCAAGCAAGCGAAGGCGCTACCTTCGTGGAAGTACACCTTCAAAAGTTCCTCACCTCGTCCACAGCCTGCCAAAGTGAGCGGTTCATCGGTGGACGTTAGCAACGCCTCTGGTGGGAACTGGCTCATGAACGGGCTGTCGTCTCTGAGAGGGCACCGGCGGACCTCTGCTGGGGAACGGGTCAGGGATTCGGGGTCTTCTCAGAGACTGTCCACTTACGACAACGTCACGCTGTCATCGAGTATGGGGAGCGCGCCCAGCGTAGACAGTGCTCCATGGTCCACCTCGTCCTGCGAAATCTCCATCCCAGACTCGGGCAGTGACCCCTCAGAGGCAGAGTCCAGAAAGGAGTGTTGGGCGGAGCTGGAGGAAAACCCGCAGACTGTTGAAGCGAGGTCTGTGGAGCGAGAAGATGCAGCGGAGGACTACGCCAGCAGAACCTGCTGCGTCGACAACAGTAATGTGGTGCCACTCATCACCGTTATGGACGAGGACACTGAAGAAAGCCCCTCGTCTTTGGCCAGTTTGGTGGCGGCACTGCGAGAAGAACTGATGAGGCAGAAGCAGGCGTATGAATCCAGAATCAAAAAGTAAGTCTTAGTGCTGGGAAAAAAGAGCGGTAACAGACGAATAACATGCCTGAAATTGTTTCAGAAATAAAAACAGAGATAGAACTCTAGAACAAGATAAGAGACCACTGCAGTTTATTTTTACATCAGCATCTTTGAGTGTAACCATCATTCCAGTCCAGTGTTAAATTCCTACACAAGCACCTCATTCTGCTTTATGAGGGACTGATTAGTGATCACCTGAATATTTAATGAGGAAAAGTATAAAAACACTGCTGTAATCAACACTCTCCTCTATTAGAAGTTCGTCAAAGGTCATTATTGCCATTTTGTTTGAGTGAACAAGAGATTTGTCTTTCTATTAATTATTCAAGTTCTGTAATCTCTGTATTGTTTCTCTTATTTTTATGTTTTGTCATTTCCTTTAAATTATACTTTAAAGAACAATATTTATATTTGGAAAATACAAATATTGTTTTTGGAAAAACTGTTCAATGCTCAGAAAAGATCAAACCTGAGAAACTGAACATTTTTGCAGTGGTCTCTTATTGGAGCTGTACATATGTTTCATTATTTTACTAACCACATTACTTCATTAATGACATTGTTCTAACAGCATTAACCGCAGTGACCCTGCTGGTCACCCCCCAATGGGAGGCCGCTCTTCCCAGCCCTGGCCTGACCTCTGATAGTTTTAAGTTGTTAAACAAAATAGAATAAACAGCCAAAACCTTTGACAGGTAGCATAACTAGCACTATGACTGTGTTATGCTAGCGGCAACAATTGTTGCCGTGCATACATTTACTCTTCTTACAGTGAAAAGATGCATGCAGGCATATAATTCTCATTAAATATTAGTAGTCAACCCTTTAGAAAACATGTGTTCAAAATATTTGAGTAATATCTGTTAATTAAGGTATTTTACGAACTTCCTCTTGTACAAGTTTGAGGCAGACATCTCTTTCCAGAGGTG
>JBBPDE010041470.1:0-10013 GCA_037974605.1 Nannopetersius ansorgii
GTATATATATATATGTAACACATCATGTATGACAGTTGTATTTAGCATGCAATGTTATTTCTTTATTTTATACCCACATTCCCCTTTGTATTTATTTCCCAGACCAATCAACAGAAACAAGCAGGCAGTTTATTTCAGCGATTTTTGCACTTTCTGTTAATGTTGGGATCTGCTATGTATACTGAAGCAAATCTCCAGAATGCCCAGAATGTCATCATTTTGGTGAAATAATTAAGTGATGTTTTTGCTGAATGCCAAACTATTTGTTTAAATTGATGGTTGGTTCATGCAAACTTGCTTTAGGCATGTTTTCACACAGGAATGGGTGTCAAAGTGATGTATAACCTGCTTATCTTCTGTGTCCGCTCTGTTGCACTGAGCACCGGTGTGGTTACATTGTTTTGAAAGGTGAGATTCATTGATTATATAAATTTATTGATTATATAAACCAGGTGCTCACGCTTAGAAAAAAACCTCCACATTAACAATGGGTTTTTACAGGTTTTGTATGATCTCAGATTCTTAGTCATTTCCAAAGCCATGACCCTAGAGTCTATAAAATGTGCTGTTTAAATATAGTTGCTGTGCCAAAATTTGTTTATATCACTTTGTTATTCAGTGTAGAAAAAAATATTTAGATACCTGTAATTCTGTCAGATTGTGCTTAACAGACTTTCCATGTTTTATAAAACAGAGTCAAAATCTTAAAAAAATATAAAGTAACACATATATAAACAAAGTATCGACATACTAATAGGTATTGAGGGCCAGGAGTGTTACGGTCGCACCGCCCGCTCCCCGTCCGTCCTGCTCACTTTCCCCTGAGTATTAGTTTCCCGCTTTCCCCCCCTTGTGCCCTATCTAGTTCACATACTTCATTTGTACCACTCCCGCCTAACGCTGCACCGCACCTGTTTTCCATCATGATTTTGCTGCACCTGTTCTGTTTCTCCCCGCACTATAAGAACCCCAGTCTGGCCCTGAATCTACAAGCCGGTATTTCGTTCATTTTCTATGCCTTGTGTGTACCTTTTCCTTATCTTGTTGTTTAACTCCATGTTGTTTCTCTTTGTTTTCAGACTCGTGCTGGTGTCCCCATGTAAACCCCAAACTCGCCCCGAAGTCGGCTGCCATTTATGTTACTCCTGCTTTTCCGTTCTCTATTGAGACGGCCTCGTTTCTTGGTTCTCCCGTTTTGGCCAGCGCGAGCTCTGCTTTTGTGTTCTGTTCTCACCGTGTGAGACCCTATTAAACCCTTTTGTGTTTCCCCCAGTACAGCGTCCTCCCCTCTCTCCTACACGCACTAGGCACTGACAGAATACCGGCTTCTTCAAGACCCCATGGATGCCGCACAAGTCCCCCTGCCTGAAGACCAGGCGCCCCCAGTTCGTCCCGAGCCGCTCGTCTCCCCCTTTCAGTTCGAGCTACAGGAGCACCGCCAGCAGCTGGTGAACCTCACACAGGCCGTGCGGGTGCTTCAGGAACGGCGCCCCGACGCCGAGGCTCTCCCGGTCCACGCTCCGGCGCCGGTTCCCCTTCAAGGAACGCGTCCTGCCAGTCCGTTTCACTACTCCTCTCGGCTGGAGAGGTACGCAGGAGATCCGAGTGGATGCCGCAACTTCCTCCTTGCGTGTGACCTCTACTTGGCGGAGAATCCAGGGCTGTCAGAAACCCAAAAGATTTCAGCGGTGATACAGCGGCTGACGGGGCGGGCTCAGGATTGGGCTGCGGCCGTCTGGAAGGGCGGCGGCATCAACACCACCAGCTACGCAGCTTTCATTCATCAGCTGCAGACCGTGTTCGACCACCTGGCACAGGGGCATAAGAGTGGACAGCGGCTGCTACAACTCCGGCAAGGCTCAGGTACTGTTTGCGATTACGCCATTGACTTCCGTATCCTTGCCGCCGACAGTGGCAGGAACGACGAGGCGCTCTTGGCAACCTTCCGGGCTGGATTAAACCAAGACATCAGTAAGGAACTCGCGTGTCGGAGTGCAGGTCTGGGCCTGGATGAGGTGATCCAGCTAGCCACGGACCTCCATCTGCACATGCGCGAAAAGCCTAGAGCTCCAGCACCGGCACGTCGAGCGGTGCCCTCACCACATGCCCTGCCACCTCGAGCGATACCTGTGCCCGCCGCTGCCGTGTCCGGGGAGCCCGCCCCCGAGTCCATGCAACTGGGGGCATCTCGGCGTGACCAGCGTCGCCAGCGACAAGAGGCAGGGGTGTGCTTCTATTGCGGCCAGGGTGGGCATTGGAGACTACAGTGCCCTCGTCGTCCTCCGTCTCCCCCCCCGACTCAGGTGGTAGCCTTAAGTAATGTCAACCAGTTCGTTATCCCCGTTACTTTGAGTGTGTCTAATTCTGTTATGTCTGTTTGTGCTCTTCTAGATTCAGGATCGGCTGGGAACTTCATTTCACAGTCCCTGGTCACCTCACTCCAGATTCCGGTCTGGCCGCTAACCAAACCCGTCACGGTCTATGCCCTTGATGGTCGTCCCGTTAGTCGTGCCCCCATTCAGAACATTACACTCCCCATCACTGTCACGATCCAAACCACACACACCGAGTCTCTCGCCCTTTACGTCCTACCCCATTCACACCACCAAATCATCCTAGGTGTCCCATGGTTAAGGTCCCACAACCCACACATAGATTGGAATACTCACTCGATTCTTTCCTGGTCCCCTAACTACTCACAAACGTGTTCCGTCCCGGCACTGTCCATTCTCTCCACATCCTTTGAGAGCCCCCTGTCGCGGAATCCTCCTGATATCCCCCCGGAATATTCCGACCTCCATGTCGTATTTCCCGTTGCGCGCGCGACCCGCCTCCCTCTGCACCGTCCTTGTGATTGCGCGATCGAACTGGTCCACGGTAAGAGCCCCCCTCGGTCGCGTATCTACCCGTTGTCTCAGCCAGAGACTCGGGCAATGGAGAGATACGTAGCCGAGATGTTAGAACAGGGGTTCATCCGTCGATCGCGCTCTCCCGCCTCCGCCAGTTTCTTTTTTGTGGAGAAAAAGGATGGGGGTCTCCGGCCATGCATTGACTATCGCGGGCTCAATGAAGTCACGGTGATGTATACATACCCCCTGCCTTTGATTCCGGCGACAATCGAGCGGCTCCGGGGGTCCACTATCTTCACGAAATTGGACCTCCGGAGTGCATACAACCTCGTGCGCATACGGGCGGGTGACGAATGGAAAACGGCGTTCAGTACAACATCTGGGCATTACGAATACTTAGTCATGCCTTACGGGCTGACTCAGGCACCCTCTGTATTCCAGGGGTTCGTAAATGATGTCCTTAGGGACATGCTCGGTCAATTTGTCATCGTGTACATAGACGACATTCTGATTTATTCCCGGACGTACACTGAGCATGTAAATCACGTCCGCAAAGTGCTCGCCCGCCTGTTAGAGCACGGGTGGTATGTAAAGGCCGAGAAATGCGAATTCCACAAATCGGAAGTCGCTTTTCTCGGTCACCGCATCAGCCAGGAGGGGATTGCCATGGAAAGGGGCAAGGTGACAGCCGTTACTGAGTGGCCAGAGCCCGCGACGGTCAAAGACATGCAACAGTTCCTGGGGTTTGCCAACTTCTACCGGCGCTTTATTAAAAACTACAGCACGGTGGCCGCCCCCTTAACGTCCCTCCTCCGCAGCAAACCCAAACAAATAACGTTCGATACAGCAGCAAAAGCTGCTTTTGACAGGCTTATAAAAGCCTTCACGTCCGCACCTATACTGCGCATGCCCGATCCCGAGCGCCAGTATACGGTGGAGGTCGATGCCTCGGAGGTGGGAATAGGGGCGGTCCTGTCGCAGTACCACGGCTTCCCCAGGAAATTACACCCCTGTTCTTTTTTCTCCAGGAAACTGACAGAGGCAGAGAGGAACTACGACGTCGGTAACCGTGAGCTGCTTGCTGTGAAGGCAGCGCTGGAGGAGTGGCGCCACCTTCTAGAGGGGGCTCGGCAGCCCTTCGTGGTCCTCACTGACCACCGCAACCTGGAACACGTCCGACGCGTCAAGCGGCGCAATGCCCGGCAGGCACGGTGGGCTCTGTTTTTCGACCGCTTTAACTTCCAGATCTCGTACCGTCCGGGGAAGCAGAATGGAAAAGCGTACGCGATTTCGCGTCAGTTCGGTACAGAGGCCGAGGCTGGGGAGCCTGTGCCGATTCTGCCCGCGCATGTGTTCGCAGCGCCCCTTCAGTGGGATCTGGACGGGGAGATCGCGGTGGCATTGGAGGGAGTGGCGACCCCCACTGACTGCCCTGCCGACCGTTCCTTTGTCCCCGAGGCACTGCGAGCTCGCGTGGTTGAGTGGGCACACGTCACCCCAGCAACCGGTCACCCGGGCGTGACGAGAACTCTGGAAGTTATCGCGCGTAAGTACTGGTGGCCGTCCATATCCAGAGACGTGAGGCACGCAGTTCTTTCGTGCTCGGTCTGTGCCACCACAGACCGTGCTCTGCCGGTCGGCAAATTAAGGCCCCTACCGATACCGGACAGACCGTGGTCTCACCTGGCGGTGGACTTCGTCACGGACCTGCCAGTATCGAAAGGGTACACCACGGTGCTGGTGGTGGTGGACAGGTTTTCAAAGGGCTGCCGCTTCATTCCCTTTCGTTCTCTCCCCTCTGCTCGGCAGGTCGCGGATGCTCTGTTTCAGTCCGTGTTCCGGTTTTATGGCATCCCGGAGGACATTGTGTCTGACCGCGGCCCCCAGTTCGTGTCCCGTGTATGGAAGTCCTTCTTGGGGCATCTGGGGGCAGCCGTCAGCCTGACCTCCGGCTACCACCCGCAGTCAAACGGTCAGGCTGAATGCGCGGTGCAAGAACTCAGCCGATTCCTCCGGGCTTATTGTCACAGCCGGCAGCACGACTGGGCAGAGTTCCTGACCTGGGTGGAGTAAGCCCAGAACTCCCTGCGCCACTACGCCACTGGTTTGGCTCCTTTTGAGTGTGTGCTCGGGCGTCAACCCCCGCTTTGCCCGTGGGATCAGAGTCCCACAGATGCTCCGAGTGTGGACGACTGGTTCCGTCGGGCGGAGCGGGTGTGGGAGGACGTACACACCTCCATCCAGCAAGCAGTGCGCCATTTTAAAGAACGTGCCGATCGTCGGCGGAGGGAAGCGCCTCCGATCAAGGAGGGTGACAGGGTTTGGTTAGCGACCAAGGACCTCCACCAGAATCTCCCGTGTACTAAGTTGTCTCCCCGTTTCATTGGTCCTTTCCGTGTTCTGAAGCAAATTAACCCCGTGTCTTTTAAATTACAGTTACCCCCGCACATGAAAATTCACCCTGTTTTCCATGTCTCCCTTCTTAGACCCGTCCATCCCGGTCCCCTGCATGAGGGCGATGCGGCCGTCACGCCCCCTGAGGCCATCAGTGTCGGGGGTACTCCGGCCCATCGCGTCCGGGCCCTGCTGGACTCTCGCCGTCGGCGTGGGGGCCTGGAGTACCTGGTCGACTGGGAGGGGTACGGTCCCGAGGAGCGGAGTTGGGTTCCGGCACGCGACGTCCTGAGCCAAGACCTCCGGGACGAGTTCCATCATTCGCGTCCGGGACGTCCGCCTCGCCCGCCGCCGCGCTCGCAGTCCACCCGAGGGCGGCGTGTTGCCACCAATCCCCCGGAGCGGATTGAGCCTAGGAGAGGGGGTACTGTTACGGTCGCACCGCCCGCTCCCCGTCCGTCCCGCTCACTTTCCCCTGATTATTAGTTTCCCGCTTTCCCCCCCTTGTGCCCTATCTAGTTCACATACTCCATTTGTACCACTCCCGCCTAACGCTGCACCGCACCTGTTTTCCATCATGATTTTGCCGCACCTGTTCTGTTTCTCCCCGCACTATAAGAACCCCAGTCCGGCCCTGAATCTACAAGCCGGTATTTCGTTCATTTTCTATGCCTTGTGTGTACCTTTTCCTTATCTTGTTGTTTAACTCCATGTTGTTTCTCTTTGTTTTCAGACTCGTGCTGGTGTCCCCATGTAAACCCCAAACTCGCCCCGAAGTCGGCTGCCATTTATGTTACTCCTGCTTTTCCGTTCTCTGTTGAGACGGCCTCGTTCTTTGGTTCTCCCGTTTTGGCCAGCGCGAGCTCTGCTTTTGTGTTCTGTTCTCACCGTGTCCTTTGTTTATATTGTTTGTATTGCACCTGAGTCGAGGCATCCCTTGTACATATCACTATTAAACCCTTTTGTGTTTCCCCCAGTACAGCGTCCTCCCCTCTCTCCTACACGCACCAGGCACTGACAAGGAGTGCCAATTTTAATTATATAAATATGTCATTAACACATCATACATTAACACATTAATACATCATTAACTGTGTCATTAATTGTTTAAAATGGGAAATATAATTAATTAATTATGATTTTATTTGCCATTTTAAATATTTAACAACATATTTAATTAATTATTTCATTTTGGCAACGTTCCGCATATCACCAGTTTATTTTATCTATCATTCAGACCCATCAAACTCAGTGGGTGGAACAAATGCTGATCTGCCAGGATCTTGTTGAGACGATTATTTTGGTCTGAAGCTGTGTCCTTTCCAATATGGCGCTAGCAGTCATAGATGAAGCAACTTGATAAGAGATATTTTAGAAGTTGCAAACAATAATGAATCAGGTGATGCTGACCCTGAATGTGTGGTGTGTAAAGCAGAGGAATTTCTTGAGGCTCTCCGAGTTATTTCAGTTCTTTCAGAAGAAGAATTTGACCCTCGAGTGTTTACAAACGTTGAGAAAGTATTTGGGCTTTTCTACGATGCTGAAGTTCGTCACTTATTGACAGTTTCCTATTCGTTTGGCTTCTTATTTGGCAGCATGTGAATCCAAAGCTGAAGTAGCTCATTATTCGCCACGTCATGTTGAGGAGTATTCATGGGGGTGAAAGCTGCACCGTATACATTCCTCACATCTTGTAATAAAACCTTTTATCGTTGAAGTACTGCGCATGGTCTATGTTTCTCTGTTTAACTCATTCTTATGAAACGTGGCTTAAGACTGAATACATTTAGGAAATGCATAATCCTCAGCAAACAGCAGGTATTCCACTGCACTGTGCACATTCATTTGAATAAGAAGCCAGGAATCCCAGATCATTTTGGAGGTTTAAACCGCTTTGGACAAGGCAAATATCAACTTCCCACCACACAGCAGACATCCCACTATGAGGAAAAAAGTCGAATTATTTTGCCCCAAATTCATTTAATATTTGTAATACAGAGGCGTGGGGCCATGGTGGTCTCTGCCCCCCCACCTCAGAGACAAACTGTGACCACCCATACTCTGTCTGTCCAATGAAAACACTGCAGGAAACTGAGCTGCTTTCCAATTGGTCTGTTTGAGCAGTCTCCTCAGCTATGTCCTCAGCCATGCTGTTACTCACACAGTTCACACATTTTGCAGCACGTTTTGAACTTGTTAAACACATTCTTTAATTAAAGTGCACAAGTTTCATTCTTATTTCATTTTCTTGTTGGTAACACATAAGGCAATACATAAGTGGCTTTTTAAAAAGCAGTCAAACTCTTCAAAGTCTCTCGCTCCACTGCTGGCTCCACTGGTGAGCCCAGCTCAGCTGCTACCAACACCGCACTCTCTCTCCACGCCGCCGAACAATACTGCCATCTACTGTCTCGAAGTATGTTGACGGGCATGTATTGATCCATTATTCTGGGATCTATTGGTCTTGACTAGCTGTACAGGGTAACCAATTAGATGTTAGGATGGGTTTAAATTAATTCATGATGTCTTTGGTTTGCTGCACATCATGAATTTATTTTATCTGCCAGTCTGGGCCATCAAACAGAGGGCGGGAAAAACGCTGATCTACTCAAGATGATTGGCTGTCTTGAGTAGATCAGCGCTTGTTCCGCCCACTGAGTTTGATGAGTTTGACTGACAGATAAAATAAATTCATGATGTGTGGAATGTTGCCAACATGAAAAATTACATAAATGTGTCATTTAATATTTAAAATGATAAATAAAAACATAATTAATTACATGTGGCTTTAATTACTTAAATGGGAAATAAAAAGATAATTAAAAATATAAATAATCATTAATTATTTAAAATTGTGAATAAAAACATTTAAGTAATTAAATGTGCAATATATAAATATTTAATGACACATTTAAGTAATTATTTATCGTTATATTTCCCATTTTAAACAATTAATGACACATCTAATTATGTATTTAATGACATATTTATATAATTAAAATTGGCCTGACCCTCCATAAAAAGGAAGCATCCATATTTAAACAAATAATTTAAGCAATTATTTAGTACCAACCATCAGAGGAGTTTTCATTGACAGAAGAGTTATCTTTTTTTTAATATTGAGATTATTAAAATTAAAAAAAAAAAATAGCTAAACATCAGCAGAGTTTTGAGAGGCAGTTGACCAGGAAAATGGAAATAATATTTTGCTAATATGATGTCATTTGCAATGCAAATTTTCCACCCACACATGAGAACCCTGTACTCTCCTGGTGATACTTTACAGCCAGCAGGACAAGATCAAAGCTCTGTCGAGGTCTGAACAATTTACCTTTAACGATTTATATTTATAATGTGTGCAGTGATAGTTCTAGTCAAGAGATTGCTTTCCCAGTGGTTAAACCATTATTTTTAATGATAGGGTTATGGTTATATGGGTCTAGAGGATGGGCATAGGGTTAAGGTTAGGGTTAGTGGGAGGCTGATGTTTAGGATTAGGGGTAGAGTTAGGATTACAGTTAAGGTTATAGATGAAGTGATTTAGGGTGAGGGTTAGGGGAAGGGATGTTAAGGATAGGGTTACTGCTAGGGTTATGATGAAAGGGTAGATTTATTGTTAGGTTTAGAGGTCAATTCAGGGTTAGGGTCAAGGTCACGGTCAAAGTTAAGGTTGCTCTATAACTTCTGATAGGTTCTGATGGTGATGACCCAATGTTTTGATTATTTGTTTTGCTTGTCTCACTAGGTTCACAATTCAATTTTACATTTTGGTCTTGTTGTGAGAAGTACGGTACATTTGGGATATGAACCTCTCTGACGGTCTTTCCACCACACAAGTGTTCCGAAATGCAACAAGCAACGACCTTGAGATGGAAAATATCGCCTTCCTAATCTTCACTTCGTTTTACGCCTTTAACTTCATTATTGGACTTCCCCTCCATTCCTATGTCTTGTGGCTCATTGTAAAGGGAGATGGAATCAGGTCAGAGTTTTTCAGCTTGAATTCAACATTTTGTGAGGTGCTCGTCTGCCTGGGCGCCATCTGCTTTGTTGTCGCATTTAAATTTCCAGAGATCATGCCAGTGGAAGGGTTTGTTGGAGCACTTATTCTGTGTGGCCGTCCCATTTTTCTCTGTTTGATCTGTGTGGAGCGCTACATGGCTGTTGTCCATCCCATCACCTTCCTGAAGTGCAGACCACTGAGATACCGGCTGGCATGTGCTGCTGCTTTGTGGGGGATCATTCTTGGTTTTGGTGTATTCTGTATCTTTGCTGCAATGACAGGTCTCATATTCTTGTTCATTAACATTATCCTGACCATGTATTCGCTCATTATCTCCATTGTACTGTTCTGCTGCTTTGCCACAATTAGAGCCCTGAAGTTTCCAGGACCAGGTGAGAATGGGAGAGAGAGAGAGCAGGCCAACCACATGAAGAGGAAAGCAACCACAGTCTTTATGATGTTCACAGTGGCCATGGTCTTTCAGTGTCTCCCTTTATTTTTAGCAGGGTCTCTTTATAGCAGTATATCGGAGTCATTGTTTAACAAACTCTGGACCATTGGTGGTATCTTTTCTGTCTTGTTTGGTTATGTTCATTCTTTGCATTACATTCAGAGGACTGGACAATTTCCATCTTTGTGCGCAAATAAAATGTTCTGAAGTCTTATTTTTTTCTTATTTTTTTCATATTGTGTCACGGCTGCCGGCCGTTAGAGGCCGTGCTTTTCTGTTTTTTTATCCCCTGTCTGTTCTCATGTTCTGTGTACCT
>JBBPDE010041516.1:0-10011 GCA_037974605.1 Nannopetersius ansorgii
TTTTAAACCTCTCGCAGTTCAGCTCTGTCCTTTGTACCATTTCATGCTATTCATTGGACCTGAACTGTTTGAAATTCGATTAAATAAAGCTTGAAATATTGGGGTGTTCTAAAACTTTTGACCGGTAGTGTATATTATTCTGGTTGTGACAAAAACCTTCAAATGACACAAAAACATGCAAAGCCTCCTTCTGCAGCCCCCTGGCAGCCACTTCACTGGAACAGAATGATTATTAATATTCAGTTGTAAAATAAAATGTGTTTCATTTGCTTCTTGTGACACATATTTTAATCATATAAATACGTTGCACACATTTTTTACATTTGCATGTTACTCACTTAACATTTACTATAAATACACTCAATATTTTTTCCTAACAAATAACTTTTCAGTATTTTCACACCTTTATTCTTTGAGTTCCTTTATTAGCAAGAAAATGTCATTGTTTTATTCCACACTACTGACCTATAAACAGACCCCTAATATAATTATAATTAAAATGTGGATCACCAGACAAGTGTTAGATATTCAACGAGCTATTAAATGTTGAAACAATTAACGAGAGCATTTAAAGTTAAAGGACAGTCTAGAATTTGATTCTGCATCACCAACAACCAGTTAACCAACAACAGGGAGCTGGTGGCCTGGTGGGTAGGGTGTAGTCCCTGTGATCAGAACGTTGTGGGTTTGAGCCCCAGGATTGCCAGTGGCACCACTGAGGCACCCTTGAGCAAGGTACCATCCCCACACACCGCTCCCCAGATACGGTGTCGCTGGCTGCCCATGCTTCACTTGATGAATGGATAGAAAGCAGATAAAGTACTGCACACTGTTCACACTGTGTGCTGTTCTGTGTAACAAAAATGGCCACTTTATTACTTATGGGGTTCTGACCATCCAGCTCCATCTGGATACTGGGCATGCCTGGGATTATTCATCATATTTGTTGGGTTGGAGGCTGGGACTGTAATTGTGGACTGGTAGGGGTGGGAGGGCAGTCAAAGTTTAGTGAGCTTTACAAAGAAGGTTGGGATGAAATGGGCCTTCGTCCCCAACAGAAATTATCCACTAAAATGCCGTCTTGCTTCTCATTTGCCTCACAAACATTAAAGGACACACACACACATGCAGGCACGCACACATACACACACTGCAGTGTTCCAGTGCCCTGGGGCAGTAACCCTAAATAAAGCAGGCCCTGAAGATCCTTATCTTGAGCTGTTCCTCTCCCCCCTGGGCTAAAACAACATTGCACAAAATGCGTCCCATTTGGCCCGGCTCTATTGTGCGTTTCTGCTGCCAGAGCACAATGGGGGGCTCAGTGTTTTAATGCAGCACAGAGGGGACGGTCAGCTCCAGCCCACTGCCACTCTGAGGGGTCCGGCTCGGCCCGCACCACACAGGCTGCTCCAGCTAACACGGTTCAAAGGGTTTTGCTATGTGTGTGTGTGTGAAGAATCAATGCATGTATATTTATTCTGTTGTGTCTAATTCCTGCATGTTGTACTATTTTATTCCAGTGCACACATTTCAGCTCCGGAAGGGCCTGTTAAATAGCTGAAATCAATAGTGAAGAGAAACAAGTTGCTTGTAAACTCAATGCATATGTATTTTATTATATTTTTTTGATTGCATCTATTTTTTGATATTCTTCTATGGCATGTATATCCACCTCTCTTGTTGTATTTAGTACTAAGCATTTTCTGAGTATTTCTGCAGAGTGTTATTTTGACTTTATATTTTCAATAGTTCTTGTCTTTGTGTGGAGACGCTGTACACTGTGTACATGCAAGAATAAGAAGTAAACGTGGGTAACTCTGGCCACTTTATCATAAACCTCGTTCCTCCTAGCTCCACCTTGCTGCTGTAACAGTTAGAGACTGTTGGCCATCTGCTGATGCATCTGTTAGCCATCCTCTAGCCTTTCATCAACATCATCATCATGATCATCATCATCACCACCATCATCATCATCATCACCATCATCAGTCAGCTGGATATTTTTGATCACCTTTCCATACACTGCCATGTGTAAAGACTGATTTTAAGCATTTTAAATCATTTTAAAGAGACTTTCAATCGTTTAAAAGATATTTTCAGATGGATATGTTGACCTTTTGTACTACAGCAACATTTATTCTGATCTTCAGCTCTTCCTCCTGAAATCCTGATACTACCGGCTCTCTCCTGCTGAAGACAAGATTTTGGCCTTGCTTTCAGAGATCCTTGAAAGAAGCTTCCAGCAGGTCATGTGTTTGTTATCCACAACAAAAAGAGAAAAAAAATGGCAGTTGAAGCCGAGAGGGAAACGTGTTCCCAATATCCAGTACGTACTGTTATCAGATGCAGGGACAGGTCAGCATGGTCACCAGGTTTGGCCATGGAACAACCACCTTATCAGTGCCAGGCTACAAAAAACAGACATTTCAGCACGGGAAGAAACTCTGCATACAGTTCGATCTATAACATGTGACCTGCTGTAATATATACCAGAGGAAAAAAAGGCCTGAGCACATAGGACCTGTCGAAATCTGGGTTCTATTAATGTTAAATTTGGGGAATAAATTGGTGCGGTCTTTTCCGGCCTGCCCTCGAATCCCTCGCATAAAGCTCAGCCGCATGAACAAAATGTGCCATCAAATCATGGGTCTTAGTAAGATAATAAAGCACCAGCTCATTAAACGGCCCCGAGGAATGAGAAAACTGAAAAAAACCTGAAATTAATTACAAATGGCGCCAAGCCATAGAGCCAACTTCCTTCAGGGCTTTTCATATACAAAGCTTTCGGACCGTAGACCTATAACCATTACGAGTGGCAGTAAAATTTTAAAGAAAAACATTTTGCTTAAGAGTGCTACAGTACTATTAAACCCATACCCATATTCACATGTCAGGGTCTGGGACGACATTAGCAGGCCGTGCCTCCAGGCTGCCTGTGTGCACACATACATCTACACATGTTCAGGCGTTCAACTGGCAGCGTGGTTGCCATCTGCCTCACGTTGGGAAGCAGCTGGACACACGCATGTCCCACTGTCTACATCGAGTGTGTGCACATCTGGCAACCCTGAAAGGAGACCCCCGCCCACTCTGTGCCAAACTTGCTGTCTTTTATTGGACTGATTGGAGAGAGATCTTTCATTTTCGATTCGTATCTCCCTCCAAAATATGTAAAAATATGATCAATAAAGAAAGTCTTTCATCTTCACTGGTCAACTCCAGAGTGCATGGCAGATTTAGCTGGTGAGACACAGCCTGCGACCATTGAAAGCACTTATGTGCTAAATATTAATGATGGTCCTGAACAGTATTCCTGATGCTCCTGAACAGTATTCCTATAGAAAAGAGTACTATTTTACACACACAGGCACACACATTTTAAATTAAATGAACAGATGTATTTGTATGAAGATATTTGTGTATAAGATAATTAGAGGACTACTGTCATGGTTTGGTCAGCAGCCGTTAGGGGTCATTGCTTTTCTTTTTGTCTTTCTTTTCTGTTCTTGTTTATTAGGGCTTTTATTTTGATATTCTGTTTCTGTGTCACATGGTTTCTGTTTTGTATCACGTGTCTCCTTTGTTTTCAGCTGTCTCGTGTTTCCCCATGATTTAGTTCAGTATATAAGTCTGTCTCTGTTAGTTCATCCTCATGTGTCCATCACCTCATTTCCCTGTTGTGTCCTGATTCTAAGTAGCCACATTATTCTGACGGCCCCCGTGCCTGGTTTTGTTTCTTTTAGTTTCTTTAATAAAACGTATCTTGCATGGATCCCTGCGTCTCTGCCTGCTCCATGCTCAGAGGAAGCTCCGGGTTTGGGCCTCACGGCCCGACCCGTGACAACTACTAGTAATTCAGTAATGCTCTTGCTCCAACAGTATTTTAGTCCTAAACTAAAATGGTTAAGATCTTGAAACAGCCAATGTAAAGATTTTGCTTTCCTGCTGTGTTGAGTAAGATGTAGCAATGAAATCTCTACCAGAGTCTTTAGCAGCTAGACTGAAGGCCTTACACCAGGGGGTCTCAATCTCTGTCCTAGTGTCGCTCATTGCACAGTATGGGGTTATCTGCACCGGGAACCCCCTGCCTTATGTGTTAACTACAAACATAATTAGTATAATCAGCCAAACATGTTTTGATTTCCAATAGGTGGAACCAAGAAAAAACACCACTCCAGACATTTCTGGAAGTTCTAAATACATCACTGACTCAAGGCCATGGTCTAGCCAGGTTTCGTTCAGGTTTTAGAAATGGAGAACACCAGCGGCAAGATCTACACCAGGACTCTTTACTGAAACTGCTACATCCAGCTCAAAAAGTTTACATAAAACATATGGAATGTTTTTTTTCCCAAGCTTTACATTTCAATGCATAATCTAGAATGACCAAAATGCTCACCAGTGTTCACCACCTTACTAGGGTCACGGCTCCCTGGAAACTATCCCTGGGGTCAATGGGTGTGAGGCAGGTACTCATCCCGGGTGGCATTAACATACTATTGGAAATCTCTTAAGGGGGCTAACAGAATTTGCATTATTGTAGCGTTTTTTTGTTAGTTTTTTTTTTAATGCCTTGAACTAAAGACCCGTCTCTAGCAGTTATTGTTCAACACTGCAGTACTCCATGTATTGAAATATGCTGACAACATACAACAAAATATTTCATTTATATAGGTTTCCAGTTCATTTATATAAAGCAAACAATGCAAACAATTGTTGTGTTTGGTGATATTTATGAAAAGGATTTATCAATAAGCATTAATCGGGCCAAAAGTTGGAACTGAGCTCATCACTGTATTTGGATTGTACATATGAATTGTGATTTCTGTGCATGCAAGAGTACTTGGCAATGAAGTGATTCTGATTCTGATTATGAGCAATGCTTATGAAATAAATACGTGCTATAAAGCCAACAAAGGTAAGATGTTTTCGTTTGTCCAGAACAAATCTGGACCTATTGCCTGCACTGGAATAAATGCTGTTTGTTCTTTTCTACAAACTCCACTGTGATTCATCTGACTTCACTTCATTCTCGCCTGAAACCAGTGCTCTTCAGAACAGGGAGCGCAGGCCGAGCAGTTTGGACAGCGTTAAACAAACTGACCCAGATAGCGGAAGGTCTCTAATCCCCGCTGCTTCTAATCCTCCACCAGGCCCAACCATAACAGGAACAAGCCCTGCACTATCTGTGGCCCAGTGTTTGGCTTTCTAACATCGACTGGGTTGGGTTCTCTACTTCACAGGAGAATGGAAAAGGAGGAACACTCACATGTAAGGAAGAGGAAACATGGGGTGAAAGTGTACAGATAGGGGAGGATGGAGGTGGCATCTTCAGAAAGCTCTCAACACTACTTAAGAGCATTGAAAGTTGGCTTCGATCTAATATTGTATTTTCATATTTATCTGTAAGAATATGAGTTGCACAGATCTGTGCAGGTAAATGGTAACTGTCATCATACAGAAAAAATCCTTATGTAAAAGTTACCCACATAGAACCAAAGTTATTGTCATATAAAGACATGCAATAATAAAAACATGTAATAATAAAACTGGGGTTTTAAAAATGGCAACACATGCAAATGAACATAAAGAACAAAAATGAAGAAATTTCTTTTACACAAGATCTTTGAACCCATGAGTACTTTCAGGATAGTCTCCGCCCACAAGTTTTGGAGGGCTTCTATTGTTTGGTGAATATCTATTCTAAGCTAGTTGGTTAACCCTCCTGCCTGGACTACTCGTTTAGGTTCTGTGCTGAGACAAGTACAAATATCAAATCTGTGCTCAGAGAAGATTAAGGGGCAGCTGGAGACCCAGTTGTTAGAGAGTTGCCCCTGCAATTAAGGTAATTGGTTCGAATCTCAGAGCTGCCAGCAGCACCACTGAGGTACCCTTGAGTAAGGTACCGTGTCCACAGACTGCTCCCCGGGCGCTGTGTTCCTGGCTGCTCGCTGCTTCGCTTGGTGAATGGGTTAAATGGAGAGAACAACTTCGTGCTGTTCACTCTGTGTGCTCTGCTGTGGTGTGTTCATGTGTGACAAATGGTTCACTTTCACTAAATTGGAGAGTTCCTCCATTCCATTTTTTTATAAAGACAAGACCACAGCTTGCCCTCTTGTCTTCAGTTGGCTCACATTTCCAAGCCTTGCAAAAGTTAAAGTTCAACCACATGAACCCGGCGGGAAGCAAAATGAATTGCTTCCAGGAGCTAATTACTTTACATTCTTTCCAATTCAAGCAACTTGAAAAGTCAAATGTTCAGAGTGACTACAGCTTCACAAACCCAAAGATACTAAGAGACTGAAAATGTTAGATATTCACTTGCCTGTTTATCTAAAAGAATTAAGAACCTAAGCAGCTCTTTTTCATGTCCACCTGAAGTCTTGGGTGGGGTCTTTTTTTCCTTTCACAAAAAGGGCACCATAATATAATAAGACTACCCATATAAATTATTTATGATCTGGTTGTTAATTACACTTTAGAGTTTGTAAATCAATAACCAAGTAATAACAGAGGTCATACATTGATACAGGCTCACTATTTTATCTTGAGTTTATCTTGTCTTTTTCTCAACTGTTAGCTTCATCATAACATGCTACTACCATTAAAACGCCAGATAGTGCCAAATAGTGAGCCTGCATGAATGATAACTTGTTTATAACTGTTTATTAATACTGTATAAACTGTCGACAACTGAATTAACAATCTGATTATAAAGCATTAATAAACTCTTTTTAAACTCATTTTATAAACAAAGTTTGACTGAAATTCCTACTGTTTAGACTAATAGAACTGTGAATGAACCACCCTTCACAACATTATTGTACCTATTAAAGTGTTAGCCTGTCCTGCAAGGCCATTTCACTGGAGACAAACTGGGAGACGGTTGAGGAGGTTTTTCTCGCACCAAATCTAAATTAAACAAAAGTCACATTTCAAGGCGCAGTTTTCAGTTCTTCTTGTTGGGGCAAAGTCTTGGTCGGCCTCTTTGAGAAAAAGGAACATAGCTGCCCAGAAACGTGTTGCTGTACTAAAAACCTGACACTTTGGTAAACCATTTATTTCTTTGTTTTTTGGAGAAAGATGCACGGCTTTATAGAAGTGGTCCATTTCAAGAGCACATAATTACTGCATGACAGGTTAAGGGTAGATTATTTGTCAGAAAATCAACAGTGCTCTGTAAGATGTGACTCTAATTGAAGGAGAGAATCGAATGGAGAGTGTCATGCAACATGGAGCCTCTGAAAACGTCTTGGTTTTGTTTGACAGACGTTCTGTACACATGTGAGCAAAATGCAAACACGTTATGAAAAAAAAATGACTGTTTACTAAATCAAAAGGCTGGCCTGGATTACAATTACCTTGCATGTGAGCTATTATTTAGAGTCCAGTTTTACTAAAGCAAACAGACAACAAGCCGGCGAGCTTGTGGAGGACTTTCCCACACCACTGCCCTCGGCTGACTTAGAGCTGTCCACACTGCACTTTCTTTTTCCCTTACAACACGGGAGACAAAACAGCTGCCGTCAAATGCAGAACCCACAAAAACACACACACACACACAAATTCAGATACCAAGGGAAGCAGGCTGAACAATAGATGTTCCCAAAATATATTCAACCTCCTAAAAATGCTGCATCATACACAGCCTGCCAGATTTGGTCCTGGTTTGCAGAAAATTGCAGCTTGATGAATGATGACATCTGCCGAATCGCTTGAGGAAATCGCTCTTGGCGACCCCAAAACTGTGCAGAGTGGTCATTTAATGTCCAATTGAGGGTTAAGTGAGTGACCGATTGCAAAGCAGAGCCATGTATTTACATGAACCGCATCTTGGAACGATCCGTACGAGAAAGTGGATAAACACGCAGGGAAAGCAGGGCTTTAAAATAAGCAATGCTTTCCCTGTCGTAAGCTCACAACCATTCTCAAGTGCTAATAAAAGGAAGAGTAAAAGGTCAGAGTGTGACGGAATGTGTAATGATAAACTGTCCTATAGAAAGGCTTTTTTCATCGACAGCGAGTGGGTGAGGCAGAAGTCTTTCAGTCAGTGTTTTATTCACTCAGCTTATTCTCCAACCATCTCTCAATTGCACCATAAGTACTGTATTCATTCCCTGCTCAAATATTTACAGCGTTCAGCCTGACAAGAAAGTACTGTACCACCAACAGTGTGCTAAAAATACAGTGTTGGCATTAACAGCCATCATCTATGGACCAAAGGTTTATCAGTGCTCTAAATTGCACCCCAAATTGGCTGCATTGCAAAGTGCCTTAGGGGCTATACACGATTCTCATCTGGAGGGCAGAGGAAAAGCCACACAAACCAGCTTAAACCCCTTTACCCCTTAGAGCTCTAGAACTGGTGTTTACCCTCAGAACTCAGAGTATATCAGTAAACTCTGATTCAGTAAATATAAACAGAGTAAAACAGTCTAGAACTGGTGTTTGTTCTCCTCCACGCTCACCGTTTGCTGCTTTTTCTCTCAGCACGCCGCCACTCTGCAGCTCTGTGGAGCCCCACCCACTGCGGGTTTTCCCCACCCACATGTGGGCGGAGACAATCTCCCCTGGTTTCAAAGATCTTGTGTTTTTGTTGGCAAGATCTGTGTTTTTAATCGTAGTAACATGTTAACAAAGACCTGATGAAGCTGACATTTTAACATTCTGCCTAAGAACGAGACAAGATACACGCAATATCTGAGATCTCACCAAATACAGAGCCTGCCTCAATGTATGAACTATTATAACTTGTTTATAACTCTTTATTAATGATTAACAAATTATTTTTTGTTGTCTACAACAAAATTAATAACCTGACTATAAATTTATAAATGGTCATATAAGAGTAATCTTATTGTAAAGCGTTACCAATCCATTTTTCATGACATGGTCAAACAGTGTTAAGGGCTGGCAGTTTTTAAATTTGATGTAAGTTTTGATTTGACAGTGGTGACGTGAAACTGTGAGGTCTCCAGGTTTAGGCTCTTCTTTAGACGTGCACCTGGCTTCACTTCTGCCTGGCTCAGGTGCAACATAAACACCGCAAACCAAACAGGAAATGACAAACACACAACAACGTTATGTCCTTCTTCAGGTCTAACATGATGAAGAAAATAAATAAGGCAGTAAACCATTACACAGCCAAAAAAGGACTTGGAGCGGCTTGCAGACCTTCAGATCAAGCGTAAACATATTTGTGCATGGAATAAAACAGGTCGTCATCTCTAATACGCCTGATGGACCTCTTTAAGTGCCTTTAAAAGTACACACGCTAATGTTTCCACAAGAAATCTCTACTCACTGAAAACATGAGTGAGTGACTAGAGTTTCTGCAGAATTTTGGACACAGCTATACCATAGTAGTATGAGTCTAATTCAAACTACATTAAATGTGTGTGTCTTGGCTTTGTTTACTATACATGCCAGCAGTATAGTGACCAGAAGGGAAAGCCTGATGCATTCACATTCAGCATGGACCATTAATATTAGTGTCAGACACTACAAAATCCCAGGAAAGTCTTCAACAGGGCTGTTACTTCACTCAGATCCAGCCACACATTCGTTCTTTTGAATAACGTTAGTGTGGAGAAGTCTGAGAGATGTGGAGAGTATAGTGAGATTGTCCAGCAGGCCAGAGGCAGCAGGAACGGTGAACGAAAGCAGACGAGCGAGTGCTAATTCTGGTATTTAAAGCTCTAGCAGGTCCTTCCACGGGGCCGGGCTGGATGTGAGGAACCCATCTGGAGATAAGCGCCTTCCTTCCACTGCAGCATTCCTAAGGCCTCAGAGCCTGCCTGGCTATCAAGTTTAATGACACATTGAGGTGCAAAAGACTTGAGCCAAACCTTCATTTCTTTATATTTTGCTTCCTAAGAGCCAGAGTATGTTTAATCTCTTGAGGAACAGTTCTCCAGGCTTCCTGAAGAACCTACAAAGACTCTCATTTCCAGTCCAGTCCCTGAACCTGACCAGTTTCAGAGGAATGTTTCTGTTGGTTAAGACACACAG
>JBBPDE010041536.1:0-10010 GCA_037974605.1 Nannopetersius ansorgii
TGTGTGTGTGTGTGTGTGTGTGTGTGTGTGTGTGTGTGTGTGTGTGTGTGTGTGTGTGTGTGTGTGTGTGTTGCTCCGATGGTCCAGGGGGACGATATTTGGTCTCACGGTGTACTGAATGTATATGGCTGGGATGATAATAAAACTCGACTTGACTCCACTCATGAATGGCTATCAGGAGAGGAAACAGATTTTCCTGATGCAAAGTGAATAGAGGGGCAAAGGCAATGTGAACAGTAACTACAGGCTCCACTCAGGAAGTGGCCGTAAGAGCAACACACCAGACATCTGTTACCACCAGAGATCTGCAGGCCAGACTGAAACTAACCAACACAGCAAATAACAGCAGATCCTTAGTAAAGGAGCATGCAGAGATTCAAAAAATGTGGGCTCTTTACAGCTTGTTCATGTTTGTTGTTAGGTTTGTTAAAACTAGAATATTATGTAACAAGTTTTCAGGAAGCAGTGAGCATGCAGTCAAGCCTTCAGGGACAACCCAAAGCACTCCTAAATACTCCTAAATAATGTGTCACAGAGCAGCAGCCAATCAGCAGCAAGGATAAATAAATAGCGTACTCTGATTGGCTACTTTAAAACCTCCCCCTTTGAGGACAGCGATATTTCACTGTCCCAAGACGCCTTTCTCTCCACAGGACCAAAAAAATGTATAGTTATATTTTATATGGAAATGTAACATTCATGTAATAAATATATTACATTCATATTTATGTCACATTCATATGTAGCCTAAATATGAATGTTACAATATTTGTAAATTATATTTCTCTGTAGCACTAAAATGCATGAAAATGTTTAATTTGCAAAGAAAATAAAACAAAAAAGACGGATATTTGCAAACTCTGCGAGTTTGCCTGAGGGCGTGTGGACGAATCCCCAAATGTATGGAGGAAAGTTCTCTGGACAGACTAAAATTGAACTTTTTGTCCACCAAGGAAAATACTACACATATCGCTAACCAAACACAACCACCACTGTGAAACATGGAGGTGGCAGCATCATGCTGTGGGCATGTTCTTCAGCAGCTTGGTCTGAAACTAGTCTGAGTTGAGGGAAAGATGGATGGTGCTGAATACAGGCATCTTCTTCAGCAGAACCCGTCAGTCTGCCTGTGACTTTCCAGCAGGATGACGACCCAAAGCACTACTAAAGCAACACTCAAGTGGTTTAGGGGGAAACATCTGAATGTGTTGGAACGGCCCAGTCACAATCCAGACCTCAATCATTAGAGAATTGGTGGTCAGACTTGAAGATTGCTGTTGACAAGCGAACACAATACAGCATGAAGGAGCTGGAGCAGTTTTGCCTTGAGGAATCGGCAAGATGTGGACAAGCTCATAAAGACTCATCCAAAGTGACTTGCTGCTGTAATTGCCGCTAAAGTACTGACTTTAGGGGGATAAACAGTTATGCACGCTCAAGTTTTCTGTCATTTTGTCCTATTTGTTTACTTCACCATAAAAAAATCCATCTTCAAAGTTGTAGGCATGTTCTGTAAATGAAATGGTGCAAACTCTCAATCAATCAATTTTAATTCCAGGCTGTGAGGCAATAAAACATGAAAAAAGCCAAAGGGGGGTAAATACTTCAGCATAGGGTGGCGGTAGCTTAGTTGGTAGGATACTTGCCTCCGGACCAAAAGGTCATGGGTTCAAATCCTACCTTCAGCACCACCACTGGGTCCCTGAGCAAGACCCTTAACCCTAAGTTGCTCCAGGGAGACTGCCCCCTGTAGTTAGGAAATGGAAGCCGCTTTGGATAAAAGCGTCTGATAAATGCAGTAAATGTAAATGCATAGCACTGTATATATGGCAGCAGACTGTTTGGTTACGAGTGTTTTGTTCCAGTCACTAATGGGCTTTAAAAAAAAACCTAAAGCTTATTACGTCTTTACCAGTGAGGCCTGTAACGGTGAGGCCTCTTCACGACACCGGTGGCCAGAGCGCTCTTGCAAGCAGCCTTTGTGGCCAGTTGCTTCCTGGGAGCCTTACCCCCGGTGGATTTGCAGCCAGTCTGCTTTGTTTTTGCCATAGTAGCCATGAGAAAAAAATGTGAATAGTAAAATATATAAACTAAACAATACTACTGAACAAAAGGGCTGCCACAGAACACCAGGTCTAGTTCTAAATAAATTCATATTACATCACAGGTACTCTCTTCAGTACATCTGCACTGTTTTTCTTCTCTATATTTGTGGCTATATTTATGCTTTTTTATTGTGGCTGTAATTGTTTTTTATATAAAATTGTATAGCAGGATTCACATATATATGGTATTTATTAGGGATGCACCGATTGCAATTTTCTTGGCCGATTCTGATTACCGATTTTTTTGGTAAGTGTGATCGGCCGATACCAATCCCCCCCCCAGATAACAGAAAACTACAGCTGCTGCATGTAGTCGACGACAACACCACAAAAAAATGGGTTTCAGCTTTTTTAATGTGACATGGCAGTTACTTTCCCTGTTTACTAGTTACTTTTATAATAGTGACATATGATAGTGGCAGATCTACAGCAAATACAAACAAAAATATAATTTTCTTTAATATTAAGCGCTTTTTTCATGACATTTTCTTGACAAATTTAAATAAATAAAATGTAATACATAAACAAATAAACCCCCAAATAAAGCTCAATGTAATGCAAATATAACTAAAGTTTAACATATGCTTGCAAATAATAAAGTGCAGTGAGTAAACAAAAAATAACAAGGCACCTTTTGGTCTTAGCAACATATATTGACAAAATGCCACCAACTGAACATTAATGGTGGGTTTATTTTGGTAAAAAAGGCATTCCTGCCTTGTCACCATAAATTATGTTTCTTTTTTCATCTACCACATTTCCAGCCAAGCTAAACAAGCGCAACACTTGTGCATGGGGCAGAGAGGTAGGCTCTGGCAACTGAAGCAAGGGAAAAGCTCTTTGTTGATTTTCCAGTAAATCAATGCGTTTTCACTTTTGCTGCTTGGTTTCTCAGAGATTTTTCATCATCTTTGTTCAAAGTAAAGAAATTCCAAACGCTTGTTGACGCTTGGCAGTGGGCGTGTCTTCCACGCCGGTAGCGCAGCATCGGCAACCAATCGCTGTTGAGAAGATATGATTGGCAGGCGCTCACGGAGAAACGCCTCCGTTGAGCGTACATGTAAACGCAGCCTGAGTGCGCGCGTGGCTGTGCTGCAAGTAACGCACATGCGCAAGATCGGTTTGAAATCGGCAACTTCACACTGAAAATATTGAAACAGTTCCTGATAGGTGCTGTGGTTTAATAAAAACACATGCAAGTCTATTGCAGATCTAATATTACTCATCATTCAAAAAGTTGATGTGACTGAAAAAAACTGAAAGCAGATCTCTCCACTGGTTTAGAAAAGTGTGTTGTGGTTTCTGATGATTACATTTTTTGTTGACCTGTGTTATCATTTTTGGAAAAATGGCAAAAAATATTATGATATCAATTTTTGTCTATATCGAACACCCCTACTGTGTACTAAATGTATATGGCTGGGATGACAATAAACCTCCACTTGACTTGACAATTCCTCTAACACTTCCTGACACATTAAAGCTGTTGACCTGCAGGACTGCCTGGAATCCAGTTGCAGGCTGCGTGAACATCAGTGGGAGTTCCAGAACAGTTCTCAGGGAGGAACTACTGCATGAACCACACTTCTGAGGACCCCTGGCTGTGGAATGTCCTTACTCAGTATTAGATCCTACCGCTGGATTCACTGACAGCAAACAACGAAAGACAACAAAGCCCTCACAAGCTCTTACACATTCCTTAGCATGTACAGAACCCAACAAAAATAGATCATTCAACATTTATTCAACATAGACTGGAACATAAATACCAACATTTATTGTGTCAAATAAAAACTAGAGATGCAGAATCTACATTAAAACAGCAGGATTCCTCATTTTCTTGTAGTCGAAGTGATTTAAAGTCTATCAAACCCGTATCACGTCAAATAAAAAGCATGTCAGAACAATTTCATTACGGAAGCTACACTTAAGTATTATATTATTCACTTTCTTAATCCCAAGAGAAATTCTTTAGACATTAGCAAGTTACGTGCAACAATACAAGATAATAAGACAATAGATTTTTTTCCCAACAGACAATAACAGTAGTGCAACAACAATAGCATTATTGTACCAAAATAACTAACACTGACATTAATACTGTGTGAGATTCAGTGCTGGACCAGCAGATCAGTAGATTTTATGAAAGTGACTCAAGTGTTCATGCAATAAGAATAAAATGTATGCAATAAGGTAGCAGCAGATGAGATTAACATTCAGTAACTGAAGTTGATTCAGTTTAAACAGTTACAATTGCAAAAAATCTGTGTCTGAACCGAATTACATTAAAACTGAGCATTTAAAAATCACTGAAAGAACAGGGACGCGTTTCAAAGTCTCATCATTTACATGATCTTAACAAGATCTTCTGTATTTATAAGGTTAGGTTGGAATTACATGATTCAAATGAGACATACATGTGTGTGTATCAGAGTGTTTATTTGAGCTTATGTATGATAAAAGAAATCGTGTGTCCAATAATAATACATTATGTATTTATGAGGCTAGTTTAGAAGTTCATAATTCAAATGTGAAGAGACTCCACCTCTCATTATCATCAATGCAGGTGAAGTTATTGGTTATTTCCAGTCTGACAGGCAGCAGGCTGCTAAAAACGCTCGCCCTGTCGGGCTGTGTGTGTTCCTGAAGAGTTTAAAAACCATCCTGACTTTCCTTTGTGGAAGATTTCAGTGACATAACGAGAATAAAGGTGACGTTTGAAGTCTTGTTTACGTGTTTTTGTCTCTCCTGGAGACCCTGGAGAGTTTATTTACGGGCAGAAGCAGGACGGACAGTGTGTGAACCTCTTTATTTTCCTCAGATTAAAGTGAATTACAGTGTACGCGGTAATCAGACGTGGTGCGGAAAATATTCCCCAAGATCTCTACAAATAGTTCAGAGAACTCAGAACAGAGTATCTGCTTGTTTTTTATCTAAAGTGCGAGTTTTTCTGGCAGAGATTAGCCAGGGAGCTAGCGAGGAGGCTAACTGAGACACTAGCAGTGCAGCTAAGGGCCGTTCCACTCGGGAAACCTAGACCGGGGAAAACACGGGTGGGATCAAAATACAGGACATAAAACGCACTTCTGCACCACTCAGCAGCCATCAAGTTAAAAACCTTACCGACTCACTGAATCTGGATCGTGGTGTTGCTCCTTCTGTCCTGATTCTGGTGTTCCTCTGGAGTTCCTCTGGAGTGCCGGAGTGGGTTCGGGAGGGGTTTCCGCTCCACACGGCTGATCCTGGATCATGACGTTTACAGCTCTGACCAAGGCCCCTGCCTGGCTCTCAGCGTGTGTGTATGCATGAGTGTGAGTGTCTGTGTGTGTCTGAGTGTGTGTATCGGAGCGTGTGTCAGAGAGTGTGTTTGTGTGAGTGTGTCTGAGTGTGTATCGGAACGCGTGTGTGTCAGGGCCGATTCTACCTAATGTACAAGAACTCATACAGTATTATAATTTCTGTATTGTTTATTTTGACCAGTGGATTTAAACAGTTATTTGTACTGAAATGAACATGAATGTTTTTATTCCATCGTTCAACAGTTAAAATGGTAATACGAATGGTTGAGTAAGTTACAGAGCTGAAGCTGGGCTGGCTGCCCCTCAGGCCACGCAAAAACGAGGGATCACACCCAGAACAAACCTCCCATCACTGCGGCGAGAGTCACGGCTCAGAAACTGAAGCTGAAACTCAGCTGTTTATCACTTTGCAATACAACTTTCTATTTTTTTAAAGAGATAATTAAACACAAACAATGCTCGGAGGTTATAGATACTATTTTTAAAATGTATTAATATAGACTGGACTGGAATATATGCAGTGCCTTTTCTTTGGTATAAGCAGATGAATACAGTAATAAATTCATTAATTTGCAGTAATAAAAATACAGGCTTTAGGATGAACAAAACAAAAAACAAGAGAAACACTCAAGACGCTCCCTGGGGGAAATTCTGGACCACAGCTTCGTCAAAGTGCATCGTCAGCCACGCCCCCTCGTCCTCCTACTGGTTGTTTATGTTTGGGCCTAGTCCGCCACACCGTGAAGTGGTGCTTCACATTAGTGACACTGTGCATCCTAACTCAAATTAAATTATCTAGATTACCCCCAACCCTGTTCTCCACAAAGCTGGTCTAGTGGTTAGTGTGTTGGCCCTGCAATCAGGAGGTTGGGGGTTCAAATCCCAACCGCTGGTGTTGCCACTGAGGTTCCCTCAAGCAAGGTACCATCCCCACACAGCGCTCCCTGGCGCCCCTCGCTGGCGGCAGGCCCTTGCTTCACTTGGTGAATGGCCAGGCTAAAATACAGAGAAAGAATTTCACACTGTGCTGTGGTCAAAGATGAAATCAAGCTCTAATGGTTCACAAATGTAGCGCCAGTGAGTCATGAGACACTCACCTGATGTGGAACAGCAGATAAGCATGTTGCCTCAGTGCTGATCTCATGTCTCTTGGTCTAACACACACAAGGTGAGCCCACAGGATCAGGGTCTGTAAATCTTCAGAGTGTGTGCTGTCGCATCTCAGACTGGGTAACATCTCTCAGTCTCTGGTCATCTCTGAACTGGACTACTCTCTACTGGCTGGACTTCCACTGAAGGTAACAAGACTCTTCAGCTGGTCCTGAATGTAGCAATGAGGTCAGTCTTCAATCTTCCTAAATTCTCACACCATACCTTTACTAAGGAACCTTCACTGGCTCCCTGTGGCCACTCGCATTCAGTTCAGAACCTTAACAGTGTTACGCAGTGTTTACCTTCAAGGTCAAAAACAGACTTGCACCTCAAAACGTATCAGTTCTGATCAAGCAGCGTCACTTCTGGTCCTCTCAGAGCTTCAAGCACGGCTCGTCTGGGACCACCACTGCTCAAAAGAAGAGGAGGACATGCATCAAGACTCTTCTCAGTCTCGGCCCCCCAGTGGTGGAACGAACTCCCTCTTCTGATCAGATCTGGAGTCCCTCGCTGTCTTCAAGACCCCTCCTCTTCATGACCCCCCCCTCTTCAAGACCCACCTCTTCAAGGAGCACCTTGGTGACTCACCAGTCCTCTCGTTTATCTATTCTACATCTTTTCCTACATGTTTAGCAAATCCCTCAGCACTTACCCTCTGAACTGTTTCTCCTTCCTTAAGTTTGAACCTCTGACTTGTTTTTTTCTTTCTGACAGGGTTTGCTAAAGTATCTTAGCTGGCAGTAATTTAGTAAAAAGCAGGAGTTGATATTAGTGTAGCTGTGTTTAATTGTCACATTGACTGTTAATGTTACAGAGAACTTCAATAAAAGTTGCTCAGTGTTGGACGCCCATGTTCCTCTGCTGCTTGTGTGATGAGTCTTTAATATCCTATTGCACACACACCTGCAGAACGAAGGTGCCCTTCACAGATCTGCTGGACTCGTGTCCGTTCAGCACGAGAACATTCAACATCATTCACTACGAAAATGTGTTATAGTTCAGTACAGCTTAGCATTATTTTATCAGAACTTACATGCATCCATTCAGGTAGTTCTGATGCACACCTTGCAGGACGCAGTAAACACTTGTGGGCGTTTTGTTGAACCCTGTGCTCGAACCGTTGGCCGATGCCTGTAACAGCGAATCAGACGATCTCTCTGTCCAACCGTGCACTTCACTGTGAGAGGAAGGAACTATTGACAGCCTCACTGGACACATAAGCTCTGTAGTCATTTGGCATCATAACTCCTGCTCTTACACTTCAGCTGGCTGGTCAAGGCCTGAGGCTCAGTGGTGCGCCCTGAGTTCCGAAAGACGCCAGTGATGTGTTTCTCTATATCATGCAAAATCCAGATTCACAACCTGTGGGTGAAGAAGGTCAACAGTCATTCTCGGGTGAAGCAGAAGCTAAACCTGGGGAAGACGCTGGACCTACATGTTCTAGAGTGTTTTCCAGTGAGAGGAGGCGTGTAGGACAGACACTGCAGAACTGAGTTCCCATGTTCTTCAGGCCGGCTCCGACTGGAAGGACATTGTGCCCTTTAAGATCAAGCAGTTTCTCTGCAAAAGAGACCACCTGTGAAATGAGGACTTCACACTTCCACAGAAGCTTCTTACTGCTTCACATATTTTAATAATCTAATAAATATATAAAATATGTCTTAAAATGCGTATTTTTATAATATAAACCCTAAATATGCCCCCATTTGAAACTCAGTTTAATACATTACCCTTAAAGATAATACAGCTGCCAGAGTTGCGTCAAAGGGCAGCAGCCAATCAGCAGCAAGTAGAAATAAATAACATTCTTGGCTACTTTTCAAACCTACTCTCAAACCTCTCGCCTCTGAATACAGCTGTGTTTCTCAATCCCAAGACGCCTTCTCTGAGTTTCTCTGGACAGGAACAAAACATTTATGGTTATATTTATATGGAAATGTAGCTGAATTTACATGATAATTAGTAAATTATATTTTTCTTGATCATTTAGCTCTAAAATGCACAAAAAATTACATATTGCCACGAACCGCAAATTCGTCAGCGCTGGGCAGACTTTTCATTGTTTCATTTGATTAACCATAACACAACTATTCATCCATTTCTGGTAAACATGCAGACAGAATTATTATGGCAGGGTAGGGCAGGACAGGGCAGGAGGGTATTTACAGAATGACCGTTACATTATATATTGTTAATCCAAAATATTTCACTTCATATTCAACTCTAACTGAAGCAAACCAGACTGGAAAAGAATTTGAATTTATTCAAACTGAGGGATAATCCAGATGTTTTGGAAAATATCACCAAGGGCTTTATCTACCATGGGTTTGTCTCTTCAAGAAATGTCCGTATGATCTGCAACCTGACTAATTCTTAATTACAAATTGTAATACCCTGTAGTTCAGGATTATTCTAAATGATCGTAACTAGTAGGTGAGCCGTCAAAATAAATACTTTTGGAGAAAATAGGTATCTTTGTGTCACGCTTTCCCTCCTTCCTTCCCCAGGCACGTGAGACAGGCTGCAAACCCAAAACTGTCGTTTTTTGTTTTTTTTACACTTAACTTCACCCAGCTGTGACTCATTAATGAAAACCCATCGCCACTTCAGAATAAGAAACTCCAAACAAAACTCAAACCAAAAACGGGGAAAGGCCGCCCTCTAGTGGCCGCCTATCAGCACAGTTCCCAGCCCTGACACCCTGTTGAATAAAGAGCATTAAAATAGAGTTTAATCCTCGACAACCACACATTTCAGTACACAGCATATCTAATACAGTGTGATTTTTTTCTCCGAAACTCAAAGATTGTAATTCTTCCAATAAGACTGAATGTTGCTGTGTGTCAAAGCTGTTTTAGTAAAATCCTGAGAGTCTAATAATGTCCATTATCAGCCTGTAATTATGTATATTACAACCTATTATTAAACCTGATTGGAATTCATCAACTATTTTTGTTAAACCCTCATAAACGATATACACAGTCTACAGGGTATCAAAATTCCATTCCACACAGACCCCCAAACATACCCCCTTTTAGTAAACATACAATATGAAGTGTGTTTTGCAGCAGTCCCATTTGTGTACCTTTTGGGTTTATTAGGTTGGTATAATGATCATATAATAATCATATGCTGAGCGTTTTTTGAAGAAACAGTGGGAGCTGATTGACACTGATCATTTTTAGCAAACATACAATATGAAGTGTGTAATAAACAAAGTTATACGTCCAATTGCACAGGTCAACATATTTCTTTTTTTTTTTTGTAATAATGCTTAATTCAGATCTGCTTTCAGTATTTTCAGCCACATCAACTTTCTGAATGATGAGTAATATTAGATTTGTATTAGACCTGCATGCGTTTTTTTTATTAAACCTCAGACACCAATCAAGAACTGTTTCAATATTTTCAGTGTGGAGTCACACAGGCCACACTGTGGCACAGATATAATGAT
>JBBPDE010041547.1:0-10009 GCA_037974605.1 Nannopetersius ansorgii
TTAATTAATCGGTTATCGGCAAGTACAGACCAACCTAGCTATCGGTATCGGTAAAATTCAATATCAGTCGACCTCTACTTTTAAGCTCTATAAAAAGCTGAAAAATAAACATCTTTGTGTCCGTTCTAACTCAGCAGAATGGTCAGTAATCAGTACTGTTAGCTTTCCCTCCATGCTGGTGTTCTGACAAACCAAACTACAGCTACTCTCTGAGCAGATCTACTGATGTGTCAGAATGAGCTTTCCATGTTATATTACTACACTAGTCATTGCAATTTTCAGAATCATACTGGTTCGGCTCACTAGAAGCATTTAGCAGCTGGTTTAAAAATAAAAAAAAACCTGTCACACTCTAAAATAAATTAGCTAGCAATGAAAAATGTGTTAATTAGTTCTATAAATATTTCAGAGGACAAAATACAGTCAGCTCATTCTGGAAACCTGCTCACACACAGCTCTCCTAGAGCTTTTTTCATAAATCTTGCAGTACATCAAGATACCATTCTAAATTAATTTGATATTATTTTATTGAAACAACAGTAACAAAAAATGCCAACCATTTTCTGTTACTGGTCTTCACATTTACAGGTGCCATTTAGGCTGTAACAGTCATTGTTTAGTGACTAATCTTATTATCAAAAATTGTTTTTTGTAGCCTTCGTCCAAGCGCTGCAATTTGTTGATGTTGTGTGTGTGTACTGAGGTTATTGGAGTGTATGGGAGGGTCTCACCATGCCAGGTCGGTTGTAAACAAGGACCTTATGTGGTTTATGGCTGCTGAGCTCCAGCGCTTTCTCCACCAGGGGAATATATTCCACTCTTCGACCTGGTTCAATCCCAAATGATGCTGTAACCAACAACTTCGGCTACAATGGAAAGCAATTTACACCATCAGGGATAAACAATATCAGCAAAAAATATACATGCACTTGCCTACAGACCAATGCCTCATTTTTGCACCACTGACTTCCTAGATGTCTCTAGATGTCTCTGTAATAGTGCTGGGCCGTTATCGGCATTAACGTGCTGCGTTATCGTGAGACTCTTATCGGGCGATAAAAAAAATATCGCCGTTAATCTATTCACAAAGTTGGGTTGGGAGCTGCGTCTATACTACGCAAGCTACGATGACTTTCACCTTGATATTTTAGCACGAATGTATACCTAGTCGAATTGCACTGTAGGGGGCAAGAACGAGTCTTTAAACCTGTGTGTATGCCTACTGCAAAACAGGGACGGCACTAGGATGGAAAGACAAGGGGGGCTTAGCCCCCAGGGCTGTAGGAATGAATTAGCGTGTATAGAGGGGCTGAAAACTTCTCACCAAACCTTTCCTTTCACTTAAAGAAACAAGTAAAGTTAAGCAGTGAACAGTTATGGACACTAATAGTATTGTTCTGTTGAACTGTGTACAAACAGCGCTACCAGAGAAATATTACTAAACAGGCTCCGGTTGCTACTCGCTAACAACCAGCACCGTGTAGCTCCGCCTGGACCCTAATGCCCGCCTGCTTCCTACAGCAGCTTCAACAGCCACTACATCATTTTAATTAAATAATGATAGCTAGACTTATTATTTTTCATTTCAATTCATAGTCTTGTATATGTTTATGGTGGCTTGGGATCATTTTGGGGGGCGCTTCAGACCCCTCAAAATAGACCTAACAACGCCCCTGCTGTGAAATTACCACATCAAACGTGACGTGCTAACATTGATACAGCTATGACGCCGCCGGGTTTGCTTCAGGGAAAATTTATTTTTAAGAAGCTTCCCAATGGAAACCTCGACAAGAGTAAGGTTGTTTGCACCTTGTGCAATGCGGAATTAGTTTACTGTAGGAGGTGAGAAACCTGTTCTCAAAAACTTACTTTTAGTCATTATTTGGGTAGCACACATATTCTGAATGCCTTCGGAACAAATGCTCTTCCGTTTTTACCTCATGAATCACAGTTATTTCTTCATAGCTTCCGGCTCTGTTTACCAGTTCTGCAGATCTCAATGCAGAGCTCGTTGTTCCCAACACTCTGTGATAAAAGCTCCTGTAATCCGTGCTTAAAAAATTACCCTCTTACAAATCCACTTTTCCTTTTGACATCCTGTTCAAATTCAAGATCAACGTGGTCCACTCTGTATTTTTTAACATGTCACTGTGAAGCGCATGATGTTCACTGACTAGCTTCATCCTTCAGGACACCTGGAGGCAGTCACACTCATTATGTTTCTTCACTCAGTCTTTTTCTTTACCAGCCTTTGTCTGTCGTCTTTGAATCTAAGCCTCTTCAACTCAGGTTTGTGAATACAGCCATAGTCATATTACTTCATAATGCAAAAACACACACAGTGTCCTAAAACACATGGTTCAAATGTATACTGTATTGTTTTGATTAAAATGATGAATTTATTAAATACTTATTAGATCTGTTTAGTCCTGATCCATGACCCGTGTACACTATAACAGAATCTGGACATTGCTGAACTAAAATACCATCATAACAAAATAACCATTTAACATCAGCAGCGTTTCTTTTCCTGTGAAATCGTGTGATGTCGAGCTAACCTTAGCATGATCGATGCGAACAGAGAGCTCTTTAGAGGCAAATCCCCCGAAGATGAGGCTGTGGGGCGCTCCAATACGGGCACAGGCAAGCATGGTGAACATGGCCTGGGGCACCATCGGCATGTAAATCACCACCAGGTCACCTTTGCTCACACCATGTTTCACCAGCACCCCCGCCAACCTAGACACCTACAAACAAAGAAAGTGCATTCAGAATTCAGTTTTTCAAAAATAAGGAGATTTCAAAATTAATTTTAATATTTAGCTGAACGCACCTTCAGTGAGCTACAATAGGTTCAAAGGCTTTGCAAACAGGTACAATGACTAAAGTCTGCCCTAATAAAGTACAGGTAACCAATCCACATGCGCGGATTACCCGTTTATAAACGACTCTCTCTCTCTCACTCACTCACACTCCCTCTCTCTCTCTCACACTCTCTCATTTTCGTTAAGGGTAATGTATTAAGCTGAATTTAAAATGACAGAGAGAGAGACAGTTACAGAGTCTCTCTCTCTCTATCAGTCCACCCCCTCCAAACCAGGGCCATCGGCCTGTAATTTTCGCCCGAGATGCTGAGCTGCACTGCCAGAACGTGCAGGGTGTTTGGGTGGCATAGGGCTTTTAGTAGAATGAAATGAAAACAAGAGGACAACAGCCAATAACTGGAAATTTAGCTCAATTTACTGGATTACTATTTATGTTTGTAGTAAATGTTATATTTGTAACATATTGCCATGGAAAAAGCAAAAAAGAAAAATATTTGCAGGTTCTGCGTTGTTTTGAAGATTTCCATGTAAAACAATCAGTTTCGTTCTCAAAAAAATAAATTTGCGTGGGACAGGATCCGCGAGTCCTGATCAACGTAAAAACATTTTTTTTTATGTTATATTTGGATTTCCCAAAATGAACATCTAATAAGTACTTTAAGGAAGTTTTGAGAACATAGATTATTTATATTCTCAGTGTAGATTTATTAATGTCCATTGTAGTGCACGCCAGGACTTAATACTTTGTGTTTATTTCACTTTTTTTCTAGTAGACAGTTATTTGACAGAGGCAGAGAGAATTCTTAAGAGAATCATCAAAGGAGATTCAGATATAGATCTTTCTGAATATGAGAGTCCAGTGAGCCAAACAGGAGAGAGAAAAGCCATATGAGGAACCAGATGAGGATGACCAAGATTCAGAGTCAGATGTAGCACATAAAGACACAGGGTCAGCTGAAGTGTGCCTGACCTCATCAATGCTCTGCAGAATGAATGGGCACTAATTCTCACTCTCACAAATTTGAGCTGCACAGATCGTTCATGAAGTATATAGAAGATATCCAAATATAGCGCCTCCAAGTGGTAAATATGGATACAAGTTGGGGTACTGCTGTTGAGTGATGCCTAACATCGTTCACGAAGTTTGGTAAGTACTGACCCAGGGGCTTGAGTAATTGCAGTTTAACTCATTGTATGCAAAATCGTCAAGCTAGTTTGCAAAAGTTGGTTTTGACATACATATATATACATATTTTGTGTGTGTGTGTGTCTGTGTGTCTTTATATAGTTTAATTAAAATATGTTTGAACATATTTTTAACTTCTGGATAATACTCTGTCTTTCTTTTTTTCTTTGTCACCCCACTACTGTGACCACCAAACAAAATGTTTTTTGGTTTTCGACTTCACCCACAAGCACATCTATTTTGGTTGTAGAAATGTTCTTACTTTTCCCCTGTCAAGATGCCATTTTTTCAGGTTTACATCGGAGCCTTAAATATTCAAGAGGTGATTTGCATTTACCATGAATGGTTTAACGGGGGCGTTTCGAGGGCGGAATGTTCGGCAAATTCAATTCACATGCGAACAAGCCCAGGTAGAGTGCGATTTATAAAGCATTGCTTGCATTTTCTTCTTTTGGTCACACATACACTTTTAGTATGGGTACCACCCGAAGTTTTATAAAAGAGACCCCTGGTGTTTTGGAGATGCTCTCACCCAGTCATCTAGCCGTCACAATTTGGCCCCTACCAAAATCTGTCAGATCCTTACACTTGCCCATCTTTCCTGCTTTCAACACATCAACTTCTGGATGAACGCTCCTTACCTAGCACTTATGCTGATTCACTTGTTCACTTGCTGCCTAATATACCCCTGGACAAGTGCCAGTGTTATGAGATTATCAATGTTATTCACTAATAGGGATAAAAACAGAGCCCAGAATGTAAATTTAAACACAGGTTTCATACTTCTGATTCAGAGATGGGGACTCCAGTCGCACTTAAGTCGCACAGACAAAGCCTTGACTTTAGACTCGCACTCAATGACTTGAGACTTGACTCGGGTGCTGTGACTCGTTATTTAAAACTCATAAACCATGTTAATTTCATGAAATTATTTATTTATATCTCGCACTCTTTTCAGCTAATTTTGCAAATTTCATCTAATTTTCAGCTAGGTTTTCAAGGGGTCGTTGGAAAGGGGTCATGAGCTCCATCTAACTTTGGAGTTTCACGTTTAGAGTGCAAGATATATTTTTCATATTTAATATTTAGATTTAAGATCATTTAAGGCAAATCCTCCATGTTGGTGAGGGCATATCACAGCACTCAGTCCCGCCCCCTGCTAAGCAACAGCCAGTTGGAATAATGGGGTGTGGCCAATTAGCATATTTTCAACATATGCTCAACATTTACAGCTCAAAAATCCCACATTTAGAGTCGCCATTTGAATACACTGCCACTCAAAGACTTGAGACTGGACTTGGACTTGAGCACAAAGACTTGAGACTGAACTTGGACTTGAGCACAAAGACTTGAGACTGGACTTGGACTTGAGCACAAAGACTTGAGACTGAACTTGGACTTGGTAAAAATGACTTGTGAACATCTCTGTTCAGATTTCATGTAAGATGCAAATGTACTTTATTTCTGACAAATCAGTTTTTGTCGAGATTTAGTATCAAGTGTCAGTTTTTCAGTTTTGTCATGAATAAGCTACAAAAAATGCTGCGACATCCACTGGGAAGAACCTGCTATACAGTTTATTAGACTGCTGACAGAGGCTTGACTAACATCACAGAACAGAAATGTGTGATTGCGTCAGCACATGTACAAAATGTATCTTGTGTTTACTGATCATGACTTTATCTTGTGTTTAAATTACCTATTCAAATATTAGAGATCTGTGAATAATTTGCTTCATTATCTCCACAGAGCAATGAACAGTTATATGCTGGACATGGTATAAGCAGATCTCTGAAGCTTTCGGGTCTTACCTGATGTTGCAGCTCTCTGTAGGTGATGATCTGTTTGGTACCAGTAACAGGACTGTCATGAATAATGGCCGCCTGCTCTCCCCTCCCTGCCTCCACATGACGGTCCACAGCGTTATAACACATGTTGAGCTCTCCCCCAACGAACCTGAGATAGAGGATGGAAGCGTCATAAACAAGGAACTGCCATTTTTGTTTAAATACAGTACAGAGTAGCATGAAGCTTGGATTTTGACACCAATATTTAATGGTCTTTGAAGTTTTGTGCACATAAAAAAGGTTATGTTTAATAGTTTCTTCAATCACAACTTGTAAATGAACCATAAAATTGAAATAGCAATACAGATGTTGGAGAGTCCTGCAATTATCACTGTACTCAAGTTACAAACAGTCTGCCTTGCTCTATGCTTCATGGAAAACTACGGGGATACACACAAAAACTGAACAAGCCCACGTGCTTTTTTTTTTTTCTTGTATCTTATGACATGCGTGGGGTTATACATATATATATGAAATTTTCCCTCCCAGGCTTTTTTTTTCTAACTGTGTCCTGAAAACAGTAAGTTTTGAAACATTAAAAATTTTGACCTTCTATCAAAAGAGGGGAAATGGGTTCCCATGATATGGGTCCTGTGCAGAAATCTCAAAGTAGGGTGGTTAGGGATTTGCAAGCTGAAGATTGAACCCCAGGACTAACATTGGCACCACTTGACCATGCTTCATTTGGAGAATGGCTTAATACAGAGAGAGGACTTCACACTGTTCAACACTGTGTACTGCGGTGTGTTCACGCGTGACTGTAAAGGGCCACTACACTTTCCCCAAGGCCTAAAGAGTTGGGGCAGCAAGACACTAGAGGTCGCTACAGTGCATCGAATATCGAGCAATTACCCAATAAACACAAAGTTGTATTCACGTTTTTAGGAATAAACACACACACGAACCAGATCTCGGAGAAATGCTTGTTCTGAAAGTCTGTAGCACATACTGCACACGCACGCACACACACACACACTCTCACCATTTAGGGAACACAATGTTTGTTCTGTCCAGAGTTTTCTCCCATCTCCTGTACCAGTTCACTCCACATGCCGCCTCTCCCCAGAACTCCTCTGGTCTGTCCCGAGCCCCCCGAAACGCCTCTTCGTACGTGTGGGGTCGTGCAGTCCCCGTGCTGCCCCATCTTCTACCCCCGTCTCTTATTAAAACCCCTTCTTTCCTTACTGTAGCCCCAAAGTGCCCCAGGCCATGTGACCCGGACCCTTGCAGCGCGTGAACACAGACGAGTCGAGCTGAAGTGAAACTGTCCTCGAGAGCAGGGCTGCATCTGCTCCTCATGCAGCTCTTAAAGTTATTTCTGAAAACAGAGGCTTTAAATATCCTCATGCCGCTGAACAGTGCTCTTTGCTCCTCTGCAGAAAGTAAAATACCCAAAGTCCAGTCTCCAGTGTTCGTCTCCTGTGCTGAAATGCAATGCTGCTGTTGCAACAACTTTTAGTGACGTTTCTTCCACTTGAACTCAAAATGATCCAAAACATGGCTGATCCTGACAATACCTGAGTAGGCAGCCAGAGGCCACTGTGCATGAGGTGTGAACTCTTTATGATGCGCCCGATTTATGGCCTTGACTGTAACGTGTGAATAAATAACGTGCAAGCCCTGAGGAAGGCGAGGTGAACAATTGTGATATGCATGCCATGCATTTTTAGAGGTCTGACATGACTGTTGACACGTATTCTGTTAGATTAACCTAACTTTAATTAACCTACACTCATTAACCATTGTATCAGAAGCACCTGCTGTAGATCCACGTTGGTTAACAGTGTCTGTAGTCTGTCAGATGCTGCACAGTTCATCTGAGTTGGGGAACAAATCGTTATTAGGTTACATAAAAGCTGGAAAATGTTTAAGCTATAATTTGTTAAATGTAGCATTAACTGGCCCCACCCTCAAGTGAGGGTATGTCCATGAATTTGCTTCAAAGTAAAATCGTTTTTAATCTGGTTGAATCAGATTTGAAGCCTATTATGATTATGGCTCGTATCCAGTTATCTGCCCTGCTCAGTCCACATTTCGGATTTGAGCTGCTAGTCTGAACAAGGCCTCATAAAGTGACCAGTGGCTGCCGTGTCCCTGTTAACACTCAGAATGAACAGAATTTACCATCGCATCCATTATGGATATTTAACATCTTGGGGTGATGGGAACTGGGGTAAAATAGCAAAGGTAAGAGTTCTTGTAATCACATTAAGTGGACATTTATATTTCAGTTCAGGGTATTTACCTAAATCCTACATGTGTGGAAAATGAACCCATTTACTTCTGTGCCTTCAGGGCAGAACACATACTTAGGCTTACTTTATCCCTCAGAGACATTATATTTCAGAAAGTCTACACACTTTGGGTTCAACAGACATGAAACACCATTTCTTTTTCTTTCTACTTCATCAGCTATGAGTGCGCTATCGGCTTTCTACCCCGAGAAAGCTTTTCCTTGGGTGTGTTTTACACTCTAGCGGTCTGCTGGGGATCAGGTGAGCAGAAATAAAGCAGCAGAGTCGAGGAAATCCACATCATTGTACTTTAATTGGCTCTGCACACTAAGGTCTTGCTCTGTAATAACCTTGCACAAGCTGCTGAGGCCTTAAGCCTACTGAGAGGCAAAAAAATAATGAAAATGTATATCAAGCACAGTATAACCATGACGTGATTGATTTCAGTTAGAATTATGAACCATGACACCTTGGCTTAAGGGTGAGACACTGAAGTGGAGCTGCTTTATTTCCTTTATGTCGTTTACTGCCTTTTCCTTAATCTTTTAACCATTTTTCCTCTGATCTCAAAATGAACCAAAATACAGTCAAAATTCCAGCTACAAACTAGCTGCCACCCATGTTTTTATCTACAGTATTTAACATCCTTTGTTCCATTATTTTAGATAATATAGATTATGTGTCATACAATGTCAAAAACCACCTGAGCATGTCAGTTTGATAAGCTCAACGCTACATTGTATTCCAATAAGCTTTTATTCATTAGCATTGCTGTTCCAGTCTAAAACCTCCAAAACCTCCATTATTTACCACTATTTTACCATTATTAACAGAACAACTCAGGTTCACTGGTAGTTTTATGAATAAAATGTCTAATATAGATTGCACACATAGCAACCTGTGGTCTCTTTACATCACTGTGATACATTACAGTTGAAAGGTTTCTCTTCAATGGACAATTTTACATTAAAATACTTTGAAAATCTTGATTATTTAATTAAGCTAAATATTTGGTAAATTGGTAGACACCCCCTGTAAGATCTGGAGATCAGTGTGGGAGACACAGCACTGCAGATGTGCTGGTAGATAAAGATCATCATTTCTATAAACAAGTTGAAGATCATGCTGGGGTTGAAGTCACAAGGTCTATTTCAAAACTTTTGCTTACAGTGGGGTTTGGAGGTGCAATAAAATCAGTTTATGAACATTTCTTGGCTGATTGACTACATTTGCAGAAAGGTGGGAAGACTAGTAAATGTGTTTTAAAATGAAATAAAATGTTTGTATTATCAGTGTCAGTTTGGTCCAGTTTCATTTATTAAGCATTTAAAAACACCAGCTGCCTTTCACACAGACCTCTTCTGAAAATGAAAGTGTTAAAATCATAACTTCCTTTACTTTTAAAATGATTTGCTCACCTGAAAAGTCACTAGTTTGGGGACAGGAGGATTTTGTTCTGACAGTGTACAGTCATTCTGACAGACTGTACAACACTACATGAGGTGTAGGGAATGAAATGACCTTTATATTTCTCTATAATGTTCTATAACATTCATTTGATCTAGATGATCATTGTGACAGATTGTAATACACTGCAGGAAGTGTAAGAGGCAGTATCCTGCTTTCACTGCTCCATAAGAGAATAAATTGCAAAGAAGGAGCTCCACTGCCAGCAAAGTGAGAGCAATCAAGGTGGGATAGTTAGATTAGACAATTAATTAAATAATAGTCAGTAGATAAATGGTCTGTGAAATAATCATTAGTTGCAGCACCACTGAGGTAGCAGAGCAGAACAGAAAAGAGTAGAACCTAGTATCAGTTTTGGAATAAGAGCATGTTAGTGTGTGTGTGTGTGTGTGTGTGTGTGTGTGTGTGTGTGTGTGTGTGTCTGTGTGTGTGTGTGTGTGTGTGTGTGTG
>JBBPDE010041587.1:0-10007 GCA_037974605.1 Nannopetersius ansorgii
TCCCTCATAAAGCAGAATGAGGTGTTTGTGGAGGAGTTTAACAGACACTGGACTGGAATGGTTGTCACTCATAGAGAAGTTGATTGAAAAACACACTGCAGTGCTCTCTCATTTTTTGTGCAGTTGTATGTAAGAACTGCTGGGTGTAAATACTATTTAGAGATCAGTAGTACAGAGAGAAAGAGTAAGGGAGAGCGAGAGAGAGAGTAAAAGAGAGAGAGAGAGAGAGAGAGGCACAGAGAGAGCTTGCGTAGTATAGACCCAGCTCCCAACTGTCACGGTCGCGCCGCCCTCTCCCCGTAGATTCCGCTCCCCGTCCCCAGAGTATTAGTTTTCCTGTGTCTAGCCTCCTGTTTCCCCATTGTTCCCTTTAGAGTCTGCCTGCACTGTTTGTATCACGCCCTGTCCTGATTTCACTAAACCTGTTTCCCATCCTGATTTGGTTCACCTGTTTCACATCCCGCGCACTATATGTAGCCCAGTCCGACTCCGAATCTACATGCCAGTATTGGCTCCATTTTGTGCGTGTGTGTGTTTTCCTTTGTTGTATGGTTGTGTGCTTTAATGTATCTGGTTCTCCCCTTTCTGTGTTGCAGGCTCGCGCTGGCTTTTCCTGATTCCCCAAGTTTGCCCTGAAGAGGCTGGTTTTTCGTTCTCCCAGTTTCCCTGTTCCGTGTTGACGGCCTGGTGTTTTTGGTTTTGTGTTTTTTCCTGCCAGCGCGAGTTATTGCCGGTTAACGGCCCACCACTAATATATATATATATATAACTAGCATAGTGTGATGTGTTAATTAGCATAGAAGCAAATGAATGAATAAATGAATATGGCGATGTGTTCCTTACTATAAGACAGAACAAACACATACATAAACTGCTATGCTATGATGCGTTCATTATCAGAACACTAAATAAATAAATAAACAAATACATACATAAGATGATATATTGTGATGAGTTCATTATTGTAAGACAAATAAATAACGTAACATCTATATGTATGTATGTATAAATAAGACTCAAATATACATTGATGGTTGCTTGGCAACAACATTGAACTATTTAACCAGCTAAATTTCATGGTGGAAGAATTTTTCACGTAATTATCAATTATAACAACAAATTTATAGAACATTAGAGTATTTTATAATTTCATGCATTTGTTTTATAAAAGGATTCATGATTAAGTGGTGATTTTACACGCCATCCCTAAAAAGCATTCTCTGTTAATGTTAAAATCACAGCACATTCCTAGATTTTATACTGTACATTTTTAGACTGTATATTTGAACCTTTTATTTTATACTATACTGTGACATAGTATTTTATTCTATTTTATTCTGTTCTATTGTTTTTCTTAATTTTGCTGCTCTTAACTCTGTACTGTCCACTTTCTGCTGTGACCAATTTCCCACTTGTGGGTCTAATAAAGGTTTATCTTATCTGATCTCTTATTGCTTTATTTTGTCCACAATGAGCCACCAAATAAGGCACCAGTTGAGGAATAGGCTTGGTAACAATTTGAGCGAATTTCCAAATAAATTAGGCACCAAATTGAAAGGGAAAAAAATCCATTACTACAGCTGTTTGGCAGCTACATTTATTTGCTCCTTGCTACTTAAATTGTTCAATCAGCAAGAAAAATGGGCCATTCGGCGACTCAGCAACCGGTCTGAGACCCAAAATAGATCATATTAAAATAAACTCAGATCTAAATGAATAAAATAAAACTTTGAAAAAAAAAACAATTTAAACTGAGCTCTCCTTGGTACACAGTATAGAATATATTTGAATAAAATCATAACATGGACTATGGGTCAGCTGTCCGGGCTGTTCTCTCTTAAAATAAGTGATCAAAGATAAAACTTAAAGGAATAATTTGATGAAAAAATCAAATTTACATTATTATTTCACTCACCACAGATGGAATCAGTCAATCAAGATTCAGAGTCAAAATCTAAGTTATGCTTCTTTATGTTAGCCCTAAGGCTACAAAGCTAACATTGCTAACAAACACAATAAATCAATAGTCACCCAAATATCCCACATTGTTTATGTATTTGTTTCTATCCAGAAATGGTGCAAACTTGTAGATGTGGTTCAGGACTGAGTCTAAATATTTCTTCTTTAGTCTAGAACAGGAGCTACAAGGCTAACATTGCTAATGAATACAAAAAGTCAATAGTCACCCAAATCTTTTTGGAAAATACATCCCAAAATTGTATCCTAACCAGCTCAAACCACACCCAGTTCTTTATTAAGATCTGGTTTAGGAGTATGACTTATCGTAAGATGTACAAATAAATTTCTGCCATTTCAGACACCACTAGGACTGGTGTTCATAAAGCAGGAGGACTGATCTCAGATCATAAACCTCTGGAATTATGTTGGTTATTGCCTCAAAAACACAGATCAGCACTCCTGCTCCTGAGAAGCTTTGTGAAAACCACACTGAAAGACATTTGAGTATGATAAAGGTCTGTCGAAATAAACTTGACTTGACTTGAAATTTATGACAAGGGCGTCCCGTAACTGCCGACCCATTGGCCTTAGTGATGTTGGCTTTCACAGCAAAAGTATTTCTGGTTCTCAGTCATTTGTCTGGAAAAAAAACCCAGACCAGCACTCCTGCGCCTGATACGCTTTGTGAAAACAGACCCTGTTGTGTGAAAAGGCTACAGTGTTTGGCTACAGTTTGAGGTTTTATTCATTTTTACAGCTCATACAGTAAATCATAGTGTGTCCTAAAGCACATTTGCACATCTGTACTACCTTAATGTTGAGGTTTAAGCGGGTTGAGAGATATTTTGAAGATTTACATTTTACATAAGAAGATCTGGGTTACTATTAACTTCTAGCATTTGACAGCAAGTTTAGCCTCATAGCTCCAGTTTTAAACTAAAGAAGCGAAAAACATGTTTTGAAGTCACTTTGCGAATCTGACATTTTGCTGGACCATTATTTTAAGATCTCCCAGTGATGGAGCACAACCTGAAATGACCAAATTAGCAATTAGCAATCTGGAGCGGGCAAATTGTCCCTCATCTCTTTCATTCCGTATCTGAATGCAAATGACATACTGCAGCCAGAATGACTAATCACCTCCACTCCACCAGGATGTAGCCAGTTCTACCTCAAGCCAACGTTTTTGCTAATGGCTTTGCCAGTTAGAGCAGAAAATCTATGCTTCAAACACGTAGCGATGCTAAACAGGAGGCAGATTTTGTTTCCCTGGCCTAATCGAATTTGCTCCACTCAGTTCCATGCAATCACTGCAGGTCCAGAAGCCTCTCCAGGACTCGTTACAGCTGGAATTGCCACTGGACCTGAGGTGAGTGGTGCTAAATGAGGAGGAACGTGGTTGGTGTGGTGCCAACAGTGTTTGGACCAACGCCTTCAGTCTGATTGGCCAGAATTTTGTGACCTCAAATTTATGACACAACAAACTGTTACGAGGCGATTTGTGAAAACAGACCCATGTGAAAAGCTACAGGGTGAGGTTTTATTTATTTTTTACAGCTCATACTGTAAGTCATACTGTGTACTCAATCACATCCACAAGTCTGTGCCACCTTACTGTTAAGCTTTGAACGGATCGAGAGATGTTTTGGATATGTATTTACAAAAATGACTAGGGTTACTATTAACTCCGAGCATTTGATAGCAATGTTATAGCTCCAGTTCCTCTAAACCCAACCTTTTTGTGCCACAGACCAGTTTCATGCAAAAAAAAAAAATACTTTCACGGACCGGCACAAAGTGTGTAAAAATTAGAGGTGGGCATAGTTAATTTTTTTTAATCTAAATTAATCTCACTGTAATCTTGGAATGAATCTAGATTAAAATGGCTCGTTTGAATTCTGCCGAAGGTCTGAAGCCCCCCACCCCCCCAAATGATCCCAAGCCACTCTAAATATATAGTCATTATTCTACTATTTTTATACTATTTTTAAATTATATATCCAAACATTTCGTACAAGATATCACTGAGCGCAGATACACACTTTACAAATAGAAACAAGACAATGAATTGAAATGAAAAATAATAAGTCTAGCTATCATTATTGAATTAAAAGGATGTACTGGCTGTTGAAGCTGCTGTAGTTAGAAGGCAGGCATTGTTTCCTTAAGTGAAAGGAAAGGTTTGGTGAAAAGTTTTCAGCCCTCTATACACGCTAATTCCTTCCTACAGCCCTAGGGGGCTAAGGCTAAGCCCCCCTTGTCTTTCCGTCCTAGTGACATCCCTGTTTCACAGTAGGTATACATCCGTGCTAAAATATCAAGGTGAAAGTCATTATAGCTTGTGTAGTATAGACCCAGCTCCCAACCCAACTTTGTGAATAGATTCACGGCGATATTTTTTTATCGCCCGATAAGAGTCTCACATTAACGCAGCACGTTAACGCCGATAACGGCCCAGCACTAGCAAAAATACAAAGAAGCTCCTCAAACTTCTCAAAGCTCCTTTTAACTCATTTTTGCTCATTTTTGCTAGCTTGTGTGCTTAAGTTTTGCTGTATTGTATCACGCTTCAAAACACAAGATCTTTGAGATCATTCCAATATTTTTTATTCTGTCTTTCTGTGTGGCCCGGTACCAAATGACTCACGGACCCATAGCGGTCCACGGCCCGGTGGTTGGGGACATCTGCTCTAAACCACACTGAATGACGTTTGAGTATGATAATGGTCTGTAGACATAAACTTGACTTTATAACTTGAAATGTATAACAAGGGCGCCCCGTAACTGCCGACCCATTGACCTTACTGATGTTGGCTTTCACAGCAGAACTATGTCTGGTTGTCAGACATTATTTGTCTGCAATATTTTCATTTCTATCTTTTTGTGATAATGTAAGTCCTTTGTTTCAGAGTAGAGCTTCTAAAACATTGTGAAAGTGGCACAGAGGGAAGAAAACACCACAGTCATGCCATTAAAGATCTCAGTCTAAAAGTGTGAAGGCCCATTAAACAGAGATCGATGTGGAAACATGGAAAATAAAAAATAGCCTATTCACACGAGACGCAAAAATGTTTAACAAACGAACACATGCATATTATTACCATTGTCCAAAACTGACTGTAATTCTGTGTGAACCACACTTACATATGGATAAACTTCTGTACATATGGATAAAAAATCTAATTGACCAATCAAAGCTCAATTGTAGTTCCTAATAAATGGCTGCAGACTCCATAAACTGACCATAAATGCCTGGAGTTGAAAGGAAATGTATAGAAGATTAAAGATAAATGACTGAATGTTTGTGGGTACCTCAGAACCACACAGCTACTGTTTGCTTTTTGATGATCTATGGTCTGTTTATGTTCTTTTGTAGAACTGGGCCTTTTGGTTAAGGTTAAAATATAGCATGTATTCATTTTCCGTTCTAATCAAGAAAACCAATTTTCCTTCCTCATCCTTCCTCTTTCCAAGACCCTGACTATTAACCACTAAAACAAACATTCATGGGTTATTCACGAGTATTTTTTTAAACCACAACAAACAGTGGAATGTCTTTCTTTTCACTACTGACCTGAGCTTTAGTGTCTTAAAGGTTGTTTATGAGTCGGCTGCGTCTTTTCCTCACTCAGAACTGATTTGTTGCTCTGTGTTTGTCACTTTATTTATGTAATTTATGTATCTTTCTCTTCCATTTAGACAGTTGCAGCAACTCCACTTAATCAATAACGATCAAGAAGCTGTACACACACGACACACCAGATACTGAGCAATGTTTTAGGGTTGGAATTTTGATCAAACTCAGTACAGGCTCAGATAAGAAGCTGAGCGAATAATAATAATTAGATGCATTTCTGAGAGAAATGCAAAGATTGAATGTGTGTATTTTAATGGGGGGTTCACTGACTCTTACCAACCCAAAAAAATAAATTAAATGTAGCACAGCAGCACAGTCACTTTTATGAGCCTGCTGTGTGTTTGTTGACACAATCACACTAATACAACTTAAGAACAGTACTGTGATTGCTAATACATTCTGACTAATAACAACAACAACAACAACAACAACAACAAAAACAACAACAATAATAATAATAAATAATAATAAATAATAATAATAATAATAATAATAATAATAATAATAATAATAATAATAATAATAATAATAATAATAACAACAACAATAATAACCATAAAAAATGATGGGCCCTTCATGTGGAAAAAAATAATAACAAGGGCACCCAGTAACTGCTAACCCATTCTCTTTAGCGATGCTGGCTTTCATGACAAAACGTCTGGTCGCAGGTTATTTGTCTGGAACATTTTTGTCTCTTTTTGTTAAAATATAAGTTCTTTATTTCAGTATGGGGCCTCTGAAATAAAACCTTGTGAAGAAAACACCGCAGTCGTCTTGGTAAAGTCTTGGTGAAGTCAAAAAGTGTGAAGCCCCACCAGACAGACACTGTTAAGCTAGTTTTGCCGGTGTTTCCCTAAAGCCTGTCCAGCCTCAGGTGTTTGTGGGCGGAGCTCAGACAGGTAAGCTGAGGCTGGGGGTGTGTGTTGCTGAGTGAACGAGTGCGTGGTCACTTCATACCGGGCATGTGCACCATGCGGCAGTTGCAGTTCTCCACCAGGTAACGCGTCTCGCAGTCGATGCGGCAGGCGGTGATGCTGTAGGTGGTGAAGAAGTCAGAGTCCATCGGAGCATCTCTGCAGTCGCCCCACGGAGGAGGCAGGTATGTCAGCTACACACACACACACACACACACACAAAACACACACATGTTGGTTAAACTAAAGGTAAAAGAAAGAAAGAAAGAAAGAAAGAAATACAAGCTAAAAAGGAGGGAAAGGAAAAAGAATAAGAAATAATGAAACATTAAACTATTCAGTCAGACCCAACTGATTCTGCATAAACACCCACCTGTGTGAGGATGTGTGTGTGTCTATGTATGTATGTGTGTGTATATTTGTATGTGTGTGTGTGTGTGTGTGTGTGTGTGTGTGTGTGTGTGTATGTGTGTGTGTGTGTGTTGCATTAGGATGCAGAGGGATCAGTTTGGCTGCTCATCCATCAGCTCTCATTTCATGACTGTTTACGCCCAAACCTAATTACCTCAAACCCACAATCATTTCCTTTTCCGACTCAGGGGGCTCAGAGCCCAAACAGAAATAAACAGAATTTACAGTTCAGTGGAGGCTGCGGGACACAGAGGATGGAGTGGCATGAGTTCACCTCAGAATTCAGTCTGCCAGGCAATGACAACCGCACTGTTGCTCCATATTAAAGAGCCCATATCAGGGAAATACACTTTTTTCCATTTTCTGTAAACGTGTCTTATACAGAATGTAAACACTGTTAAAAACCTTTTCAAAACCTACTGTTCGCTCCACATAGCCCAGAGGAGATGAATTCTTCATAGCTGTGATGTCACAACAATCAATGCCTAGCTAGCTCTGCTCATTCATATTCAAGGTGAAACATGTCTTTTGTTCTTAATAACTGACCTTTGCTTTAGTGTCTTGAAGTCGTTTTATGACTCTGCTGTGCGATTTGCTCCGTGTTCGTTTCTTCATGTTTGTCACCTTTTGTCTTTTTCCGACTTCCTTATCCGTGACGTAGCGTTCTCTCTCTCTGACACACAGTTTCATTGCCACTGAGTAGTAGATATAATACCAGATATTACTGTCAGATATTAACTGAGATTTTAACATTGGAAATGCTCATTGTAGGAGCCGCATTTAATTTGTATGATTTCACAACTAATATATCCTTTTTTGTTTGGTAAGACCGCACTCTACAGGTGGTGATGGTGCCACCCTATAAATTGAAGCCGGTTGCGCATGACTAGGGAGAAGGCGGGGCCAGCAGATACAATCGCCTCAACTGCTTGGCTCAGGCTCTCCTGGACTCACCTCAATTCACCTCAGTTCAATGTCAGCTCGGCTGGGTATCCTGCGTTTGGTGACTGGGCCTTTGAATTAAATTATTGTCTGATCCCTCTCTTTGCAAATCATCACATCTTTATTTTGTGTTATTCTTATTATTATTTTGCAATAAATGACCAAAAGCGCTAACATGCAAGCTCTCAGAATTTTCTTGGACGTGAGTTGTGAGTCAGATACTGTGACACCTGCTTTCTCCATGTGGTACAAACAAACAGGAAAATTGGAATAGGAGGTCTAAAGGAAAAGACAAAACGTGTGTTTGCCACTACACTCATATTTCAAACCTGTAGGAGGAGAAGAGTGACAAAATCCCACTAATAAACCTCATACAGAACGTAAACTTGAACATAGAATGTAAAACCTACTGTTTGCTCCAAACTTCATACAGCCCATATAAGCTGAACTTTTCATGTTTGTGATGTCACAACAATGAGTGCCAGTTCAGCTTTCTGTTAGAATGTCACAGAACAGGGCAGCCAATCAGAAGAGAGGTCATTTAATTGTATCAGCCTTATAGATATAAAAGCCTTAGTCATTTCTAGACATTCAAACTTTGGTTTTATTGACAAAAAATCCCAGTAATGTACAGCTGAAGCTGGGGACCTCACTTGTGCCCTTTGAAAGAATACAAGGTATGGGGTGGAGGTAGCTCAGTGGGTAGGATACATGCCTCCAGATCAAGAGGTCATGGGTTTGAATCCTACCTTCAGCATACCACCACTGGATCCCTGAGGAAGACCCTTAACCCCAAGTTGCTCCAGGGAGACTGTCCCCTATAGTTAGAGAATGAAAGTCGCTTTGGATAAAAGCGTCTGATAATTCTGTAAATGTAAATACAATATTAGGCAATGAACTGCTGCTGATTATTTGCATTTAAACATTTTTGATTCTAGTTCTTGAGATTACAATTTATTTATATACGTGTCTGTGATTTTTTTTGTAAAAGCTGGAGCCATCCAGTCTCATCAGTGTCTATATTTATATAGCTGAGGTGACAAAGTTTACATTGATCTTGACTGACCTGAATTATTTAGGAGTCTCAGTACAGCGGTGGTAGTGGTGTGGCACTGCATGGGGGATTTACCTGTTAGTGTCACAGCTGGGCTGAGATCACTCCACTACTCCCAAAATACTCAGCCAAGAGCAGCTTGGTGGCCAGAAACTGACCACTAATGAAAGTCTGGATGATGAAAAACCTTAGCAGGGCATCAACAGATGGGCTACAGTCTCTAAATGGAGCCCATCTGTCTGACTGGCCTGTATGTTTTAGTCATTGGAAATGTGTGTTGGTGACAAAACCTGTTTCGCCATCCTTTCATTCTCTATCTGAATCCAAAACCTCCCCAAATTCATGTACAGTCTCTAAGAACTAAAAATGGTAAAGAACTCAAAACATGTGCAAACATTGCCAAATTTATATTAACATTAGAACACGAGGTATAAAAGCTTATCAGGACATTACCATATCACTTTGTAACATCACTTTATTAATTTATATACAGCACTGTTTTTCTGCTATCAAAGTGAACATTAGATTAAATGCCAACAAACAAGAAAGCAGTAGAAAGTATTTGGTTCGGTTCCTGGTTCCTCCTCGGTTCCTCCAGCCGTTTTTTGGATTGTGAAACTCCATCAGCCGCTCCTGATTTAATCTGATTAGGTCAAGCCAGGTTTCTGAAATAGTACAGTAAACTACAGTCGTACCAAACTTCAACAAGAACACACTGATATACTGTACATAACATCACTGTTTACTGTAGAATGTTATTTGTCTTTATTCTTTGTAGTTTTATTTAGTATATTTACTAGTGGTGGGCCGTTATCGGCGTTAATATGCTGCGTTAATGTAAGACTCTTGTCGGGCGATAAAAAAATATCGCCGTTAATCTATTCACAAATTTGGGTTGGGAGCTGGGTCTATACTACGCAAGCGATGATGACTTTCACCTTGATATTTTAGCGCAGATGTAGACCCAGCCGAATTGCACTGTAGGGGGTGAGTGTTTACACTGTTTATATATCACTCTGGTCACTGTTTACACTGTTTATATATTACTCTGGTCACTGTTTACACTGTTTATATATTACTCTGGTCACTG